>MQUG01000192.1:0-110206 GCA_007213375.1 Steinernema feltiae
TTGTCCATGGCTTGATTGAGCCCGGTGTAGAATTACGCCAACTGAATACCAGTTCGACCACGTTTTCTCTGTTCTGGATCGCGAATGTTCGCTGCAGGAATTTTGTGATCTTTAAGCAAAATTAAAAAGGAATTTGCAAGGGAAATTACATTTCTACTGTATGCGGTTAAGATAGGTCCTTCGTCAAGTTCGAGGATGTACTTCAGCTCTCCTTTCAGTGTATTACTTTCAAAGCAGCGAGACGATAGCTGAAAAAGTGTTGATAAGTTGGACACATTTTGGACATGAAACATACGGAAAGCGACTTAATAGATGAATTCAGAAATGGCGAAGCAGAAACGAGTGTGGGGGCAGTCCAGCTTGGTGGACCCGTGGTCAGTCGGCCGTAATGAGTGTGCAGAAAGAAGTGCAAAAGTTCTCAATACTTGATGGTTCCATATCGCGATGGCGCTTCCAGTGGTATCTTCTGCCAATGTTGCTCCCTTTGATATGTGATATCCTACGTGATAGTAGTCAATATCTAAAAGACAATTAAAAAAAACTAGCAGATGTTAACCTTTTTTCTTTAATGCATCACGGAATTCTTGGAGCGTATGGTTAACGATAATCACCTGCTGCGGGTCTTCATCGTCTAACTTCCAATCCGAACCCTCCATTTCCAGGGCGCCACGTTCTGTTCTGTGGAAGACTTGTTCTTTGTGAAAAGAACGGTGAACTGCGGACAGAAAACGTAGAAACTCATCGGGCTTCGACTTAGTCGCCACGATCTGCACAAGTCGTTGAAACTTTCACTCCTAAAACTTATTGAACGCAGAGCCAACAAGTGGTTTACCATTTGGTATTCAACACGGAGAAGAAGCGTTCTGGAGAAGAACGGAGATGTCGCGTATCCTCCGCGTTTCTGAAGTTACCGGCACACTCACGTGGTCCCCCGATCGCGGAAACAGCGAAATCCCGGTCAACTCCGGTACTGATAGTAGATCGAAGCCGCTCGGAGCGCTTCTATCAATCTCTCATTTTTGATGTTCTGCCGCCGCACAGAAGCAGCTCATTGAAATCACCAATGTTCGCTTTTGAAATCACAACGCCTACAAAATATTAGGATGCAATATAATCATTTCAACCGAACCTGGCGCACTCATCGAAGTCATCCACGTAAACGGCTTGTTTGAGACGAGCTGCAACTTGCCGGCGGGTCGCAAGTCAAAAGGCGCCGAACTTGACGATGAGTATGGACGACTCATCACATCCTTCGTAGAGATGGTCGACTTCGAGCTTACGTTGGCTTCAATGCATTCTTGATATTTCAGCTGCTGAGGATTCGAAAGTTCGGAGCAAGAAAGCAGAGGTGAGTTTTCAGCGATTTGTGCGTTTTCCTCGTCAGTGAAAGACATCGAGATAATCGACTGGGAAGCGTCACTGGAAAATACGGTATCACCATCGCTTTTCGATCCAAGTTCCCCTTTCAATCTACACTGAAATTGTTTGCAATGAAACTATATACCGACTTCGAAGGTGAACGTGCCATCACATTCCTCAAGCGTTGCTCTCTTCGGTTCCACTCAGCATCTCCCGAACAAACGTGCATGGCGAGCAACGCGCTGTCATTGGGGTTTGTGATCAAGTGGTCACAGCAAAAGTTATCTCTGAACATCGTCAGATGCGGCATCGGTTTCTGAACTTTTCGTTTCATCCCTTCACAAGCGACGCACATCATGTAGAGGACAACGCCACCATTTGTAATCTTTCGCTTACGTTGGCATCTCCACACAATCGGTCGTTATTCGTCAAAATCACCGAACGATGCCCCTTAACGAGAAACCGACGGTGTACGCGTACGTTGGAGTCTTCTCGTCAATTTTATAGGAGGACAGCGACGGCAAAGCGCTCATCTGAACCGTAAAATTATTATACAAATCTTTTCGAGAAAACGCCAGCGCCAATTAGAGAAATTCCTCCTTGTCAGCAAGAAATTTCGCGGTGGGATCCCAATGCTGCCACTTACTCAAGATTTCGGTCACATCTCGTTAGTTGCATTTAGAGTTCAACCGACGGAAAATGTCGCAAGCTGAATAAAATGTGGCAAACTATATAGTATTGGAGTTGATTTGAAGCAAAATTTAATAATTACATGATTTAATTTAAAACACGAAACTTTTAACATGGGATGATTGCAGGTTTTCGTCACGGATCTTTCCTCAACTGGGAATCAAAAATTGCTTTATTCAAAGAACCCAAAGACGCTGGATGGAGTGTCGAAGTCAAACTCCCTAGAGGCCACTACGAGTACAAGTTTATCGTCGACGAGCGGTGGGCTGTGGACCACAAGAGGCAACCGACAATTCGCGACAAGGAAGGAGATTGGAACAACGTCGTTCATGTGTAGCATTGTAAATATTTATACGACGACATTATTGCGATGGTTGAAGGTTAAACGGGGATGCAGTGTGTGCTTCCGCTTGATTATGTTTATGCAATTCTGATGTTGTTATGGTGGGAAAGCGTTCCTTTGCGTTAGGTTTAGCCTCATGATTTACGTCCTTGTACGTTTAGCCTCTTTCAGGGTGATTCGGCTTTGAATGCGAGTCGTGGTAAAATATTCTTTGAAACGTTTGTATATCGCGATTATAATTGCTTTCACAATACATAATAATAGTTTTCACAATACTTTAATATTTAAATAATCTTTAGTCGCTATCAAATGCATCTACGCTTTCTGGTAATTTCTATAAATCTAGCCTTGATCACAGAAATTATTTAGACGATCGGATGAAAGGCGGCGCGAGCATCAGTGAATCTTCTGACCTTGTTCTGAAGACCGATTTGCCGAAGACTCCTTCACAAGTGCCCATTGGCATTCTACAGATGTTCCCGAACTCGTCAATGCAGGCTGGATGTTCGGAACGTCCGACATTCATTACCTTACTTGTGCGTGATTGTTATGTGCATGTTTCGTTTCCGTTTGCCTCTTTCATTGTAGCGGACGTGGCAGTTTTCCGACGTTCGTCTCGTACAATTTAGACTTGTCTGGAAGGCTGCAAGGTATGCGTCAGACCAGTGCAGTCATTCGCATGGTGTGATCCGAGTGCGGTTGATCAGTCCGCACGGACATGGTTGAATTTGATTTTGATTGGTACAACGGCTACCGTAGGACTTGGCAGTACATCGACTACAGCTATCGCGTGTTTGCGCGATGGTGGATGAAATGTGGACCCGTTGTTGCAAACACCACAACACCCAAGCCCAGGTAATTAAATGCGCGTTTTATGGTTTCAGTTGATGGGTTTAGAGCCAATGCGACGATTCCAAAGGTTGTCGAATCGCTGGAGACCGCGTTCCGCACCCACTCGATGACTGAGAGCGCGGAGGACATTACGATCACGATTCTGCGCATTGCAATCGCTCTCCTCGTCGCCTCCGGCAATCTACTACGTTCTCTTGAAGCTCCACAATTCGCTGGCGGCGTTCATCAACGCGCGCGACGACTCGGATGTCGACTTTAGCGGCGCTGTCTCGGGAATGGGCGATCCGGACGCTCTGCCAGTGCACAATCCGAATCGGAAGTCGTCGCGAACGATCCGACGTGCCGTTTCCATGAGCAAACCGGTCCCGGTGACCAGCTTGATGACGCGGGATCATCTTGTAAAGTCGGATCCGAAGGAGAAAATGGCGTCGAAGAAGAACGGCAGTCCGCCGCAGATTTCTGATCCTTCTGGAAGCCGCGTTGTAGGTTTTTCGCATTGCTTCCTTTTAAACTTTTGCTGTAATTTCAGTCGGCACTTTCCTCCGATGAGAAATCACGATTTTCAGGCGATGATCTGAGCTCTGAAATGCATCGTTTACGGAAATCCGTCAAGAGTCCGTTGTTCGATGGTGTCCGTAGCAGTCCGAAGTTTACCGAAGTTACGGAGAAGACTCAGCGAGGCACCGGATCGCCTTTCTCGCCTGCGGAAAGTGCGACGATCATTCCGAATCTCGATAGTTTGTCTCTCAAATCGAGCTCGATGTCCACTAGCTCATCGGGGACGATGATCGACGTCAACACAGCGATTACGCAAAAGTCTGATGAGGTGACGCAGCGCAGTCAGCGAAGCAGCGCTGAGGATTTGGCTTCAACACAGTCGCTATCAAATGCATCTACGCTTTCTGGTAATTTCTATAAATCTAGCCTTTATTACAGAAATTATTTAGATGATCGGATGAAAGGCGGCGCGAGCATCAGTGAATCTTCTGACCATGTTCTGAAGACCGATTTGCCGAAGACTCCTTCACAAGCGCCCATTGGCATTCTACAGATGTTCCCGAACTCGTCAATGCAGGCTGGATGTTCGGAATGCCAGATGAAGAAGTTGTATCCGATTCTCTTCAAGTGGCCCGATTCGAGCGCTCAGTCGGTAGGGTTTTATTAGAAAGAACATCTTTTAACATGGGACGATTGCAGGTTTTCGTCACCGGATCTTTCCTTAATTGGGAATCAAAAATTGCTTTATTCAAAGAACCCAAAGACGCTGGATGGAGTGTCGAAGTCAAACTCCCTCGAGGCCACTACGAGTACAAGTTTATCGTCGACAAGCGGTGGGCTGTGGATCACAAGAGGCAACCGACAATTCGCGACAAGGAAGGAGATTGGAACAACGTCGTTCATGTGTAGCATTGTAAATATTTATACGACGACATTATTGCGATGGTTGATGGTTAAACGGGGATTCAGTGGGTCTTCCGCTTGATTATGTTTATGCAATTCTGATGTTGTTCTGGTGGGAAAGCGTTCCTTTGCGTTAGGTTTTAGCCTCATGATTTACGTCCTTGTACGTTTAGCCTCTTTCAGGCGATTCAGTTTGCTCTCAAGCCAAATCAATTGCACAATAAAACATTTAATTTTCACATTTAATTACCCGTAACACAGACATTCTATGATTCTGTGATTCTCTGTCTAAACCGGATGCTTTCTTGAGCGAATCGTCCGCTTCAGCTCACTGCGCGTAGTGCTTCATGGCGATGGCGGGAGAGGTGAACACCGTCTGTCGGCACAGTTTGCAGTCGGCGGAGTTGGGCCAGAGCGTGAGCGAGAGGAGCGGGAAGAAGAAGAACGTGGAGAAGAGCCAGCTGACCGAGGTGGAGACGCAGAGGAAGACGCCGACTTGGAAGAAGGCGTGCGTAACGGAGAAGAGCATCACGGCTCCGGCGAAAATCGACGAAATCGCCGCGCCGGCCACCGGGACGAACGCTTTGCGCACGGCAATGTCGATGCGGTGCGTTCTGCAGCCTTCGGAGGGGATCGAGGCGCCAAAGTGGAGGGTGTAGTCGAAGGAGAGACCGACCTGGAATGATTGATGGGTGATGCTAGCGTGAAACGGCGGAAACCGACCACAAGCATGAGAATGACGGCTTCCAGGACGCCAATGACCCAGCCGAAAAACACGACAACGCCAATGGAGACGACGACAATGCAGAAAATGGTGAGGAGCGCGGCGATCGCCATCAGGCGAAGGTTGAAGAGCGCGAACGCGGTGACCACCAGGAACGAAATGACGATCGACTGCTTGCAGTCACCCACGATCGACCGTAGCAAATCGTACCACGTGCTCATCAGCGTCCACTCGGTCGTGTACCACATGTTCTCGCTGCGGAGATTCTCGTCGAAGAGATCGAACGACGCGGAGAGATTCGCAAACTTGTGCGAGTAGCGCAGCTTGGTCGGCAGCGAGGCGGTGTAGCCGACCAGGGCGAAGGTGACGTTGTGGTAGATTGGCGTATCGTTGTAGTGCGTGAAGAGCTCGGTCGTGGAGACCCGTAGGCAGTGGTCGAGGTAGTCGTCGAAGAAGAGCGGGCTGGAGACGTTGCAGCACGGCTCCGAGGGCACCGTGCAGGAGACGTCGACGCTCCAGTCGAGGAAGCGCTCTGGCCAGTACTTTTCCTTGTGCGCGACAAAGGGGAGACTCCGCATTCGACGCAGCTCTGATGCGAGCTCTGAAAACAGAGGTTTTGATGCTTGTGGAATGAGAAAACGAGGCTGTGCGACTGGATTGCAGCTCAAAAACGTTGGATTTTATGGAATTTTTGTCTTAATTTCATGCTTATTCTGATCAGAACGCAACGAGAACTCAATTTAGAGCACATTAAACGCAAAATCGGTAATTTTTGAGCTCAAATCAGCACATGCTCGACGAATGAAGCTGACAATGCCCCAAAAAAGCCATTTTTTCGTATTTCTGAAGTCGATTTCAATCAAAACATGGCATTTAACCACTTAAAACGTATCACTCGGTATGCTCAGCATGAATCTAGCCTCAATTATCCCCAAAACAAGCGATTATCGGTCTGAAAATCATTGACAAACCCCAGAATTTGATAAATTGGCGCTGTTGGTCTCGTAACGAACGCTGACACTCACCTGTGATGTCCGTCAGGTTGGTAACCTGGAATCGTCCATTATGAGTGACTTCGGTGATCAATTCGGGGTCGAAATGCGACAGCTCCTCCACCACATTCATCCCCCACATCAGCCTCGCATGCAGCGGGAGCGCCACTTTGTTCGCCACGAAGCGGAAATGTTTCTCCGCGTTGTTGTCGAACCATTCGTGCGGATTCGAGTCAACGAAGAGCTGCAGCGGGTTGTAGCGCGGCAAACTGAGCTCCGTGACGGTCAGATAGCCGGCGGAGAGCGTGACGATGAGGAGCGAGGCGAGCCACACGAAGCGGCCGGACACGATCACCGACGAGAGGAGCTGATCGATGACGTAGCGGTGTTTCGAGGAGAAGACGAGCTGGAAGGGACAGAGCCGGTCGATGAGCGGGCGAATGTAGCGGCGCTGGAAGACGAGGAACGCCGGGAGGAAGGAGATGAGCATCAGATAGTTGAAGATGAGCGTGACACCGGCAAAGAGGCCAAAACTCCGGAAAACGAGCACGTTGGAGAGGATGTTCACGAAGAAGGGCACCGCGGTGGAGAACGAGGTGAGGAACATGGTCGTTGCGGCGTGTATCAGCGACTCCGCGAGGCTCTCGACCGTCAGCGGCGAATCGCGCGCAGGAAACGCGTAGTGCATGATGAACGCGTCGTCGGAACCGATCGCGAGGAGCAGAACGAAGATGACGAGATTGAGGAGCGGGAAATCGGAGCTGAAGAACGAGTAGATGGCGAGCGCGCAGACTACGCTGGACGCGAGTTGCCAGAAGACCGCGAGGCAGTAGAGCGGTGATTGTGTGACGATTCCAACGAAGCCAAAGACGACAACGGCGGCAATGAGCGCTAGGCGCGAGTCGGAAATGGCGGATTCGAGGAGGAGATCGCGTTTGATGTCCATTGAGAGACCTGAAAGCGGTGATAGTACGATTTTGCCTGATTTGTCAATGTCTACGGTATTTAGTGGTTTTTAGCGAACTTCTGGTCGTTTATAGATTCAAAAAGCGCTTATTTGATCAAATCTTCAAGCCAAAAATAGTGAACATAGATGATTAACGGCTCAAACTACTGGAAATGATCAGACAAAACCGGCTACAGTAACGGATTTCACGGAAAACACATCACATTGACAAATCAGGCAAATCGTGCCAGGACCCTGCATTGAATAAAATTACCTTTAAACGTCAAATCCTTTGTCTTCCCGAGGTACTTGATGATATCCTTTTCCAATTTTGAGAAATTCGCAATCGGCAGATCGTATCCCTGCGATCGATATCCGCTCAGCGTGAACATTGGCAGGAACGAGTTCAGATAGAACGGCTTCGCGTGGAGATCCCACGGCAGCACGCGGTAGAAGAGATCAAACATCATCGCCGAGGTGCAATTTGCGGGCACACGTGAGCACGCGGCGCACGCTGGCCTCCCGACGCACTCCGTTCCGCATTCCACAACGTCTGCGCGGTGCGCGAGGCAGAATTCGACATCGCGCCGCACGGCCACAAGGTCACCGGGCTCCAGAAAGGTGCAGTTGACGCGGAAATTTGGCGCAAAACAGGCGAAATAGTTGGCAACGTGGAGGATATTGCGGTAGGGTGTCACCTGAACAGCGACGCGTTATTTTTGAGTGTTTTTCGCATGTGCGCGCGACTCACCTGTTCAAAGGCGCTGATTGAGTCGGTGAGGTTCGAGTGCATTTGACACAGTTGCGACAGGACGTCCGTCGAGTAGATTGACTCGTAGGAGTCGAGTTCGATTACGAATTGCGAGAGGTAGTCCACTTAAAGGGAGAGTGTTATGATGGGGGCGGATTTTTGCTTCTAGGGCGACTTAGGATTGAAGGTGTTTTTGATGAATTTGAGACGGATTGTAGCCTATGTAGAATGTGCTAGCAAAATATGGCTAAAACAGGCATTTTTGAATTTTAAAGTGGATTTTGGAACTGTAGGCGTTTGAAAACACTGAATTAGACTTTTTCGGTATCCTAATGGTCATGTACTGCTTGTTCAAAGAGCTAGTTATGTAATCAGGCCAAAAATGAAGAAACAGGTCGTTTTTGGCTACATTTAAGCAAATTTTGACCAAACATGGCTATTGACTCATGATATCACAACCAAGAAGCTAAAAATGTCAATTTTAGGCTATAGGCTACAAAATGGTGGTCAAAATTCTTATTCACGTTAGAAAACACAAAAGCAAGGTTGAAAACCCGGAACTAGCTGTGTTTTTGAACCAATTTTGGACCAACCGAGGTCTTTTTGTGGAAAATTACGCTTTGTAGTATAATTATACGACCTAAGCGGCAAAATGGCCCGGTTTTGGCTGTTTTTTTTCAATTCTTAGCTTAAATTTTGCTTTTCTCTTAAAATTGACATCTTTATATCATAGGCAGACGAAAACAGATCTACCACTACCAGTTTCCGACTTGTTTGAGTAACAAAGACCCCTGATCCTTGCCAACCACTCTACCTTACAATCCAATTCAACTCAAATAACCAAAAACTCTAATCGCACACTTACTTGCAGGAATGGGCGCCTCATAGCACGGAACAAGACTAAACGACTGTATCAAATCATCCGCCCACGATCGCTTCTCGCGCGTTTTCGTCGCCACAACGACGCGATTCCCTCGTTGCAGCGGGATTTGCAAATTCTGCCAAGCCAGTCGTGGACCTGCATAGTCGGTTCCACGCGTGTCGAAACCCTGAAACACGCGTTGCGTTTGAAACAGGTTTGTTGCGAATTCAAGCGGCGCTGCTGGATTTGCATAATCCGAGGATTGCGATTTGCGTCTCAAAGACCGCGGCGGACCGGTTGGCGAAAGCTAAGAAAAAGTGCTGCGGAGCCTGAGATTTGAAATGATCCTTTTAATGCGCGATAATCTGTGGAGCGTGGCGTGAAACGACGCTTAGGTTGGGAATCGTGTTTTTGTAGCTGGATGACTATTGGTTTAGGAGGAAAAAGGGCCGATTTGAGAGCAAATTTCCACCTTAGGTGCATGATTTCTGTAAATGCAAATGATATTTGGTGAGTTACGGTAGAATTTGCGTCATTAGGAGCTTGAGATGAGAACAAAACAAGCCAAATTAGACTCAAAATGTTGAATTTTACATTTGGAAGTTTGTAGAAGTGGAAGCGCTGTCGTCAGCTTGAGCTTTTAAGTCTTTTAAGACTAATTTCTTGTTTATTAGCTCAATTTTGACCTTATTGAACTTCAGTTTAGGATTAGAGGGCAGCGGAAGCAATCTACAGCCCTCAGTCTTTCATCTTTTACGTCTTTCATATTGCCCTGGACAGTTTACAAGGCTAAACCCATTGAAAACCGCAAGATGAGACCCAATTTTCATCAAAATCTACCTTTTCCGGACTCGGACTGAGATGAAGCGGCTGCCGCGTCAGAAACAGCGTCGGAATAAGCGTAAAAACTACGGTAGTAACAGCTAGCACAGTACCAGGATAGTGATAGAGAAGTTTCGAGTAAGCGGTGACAATTGGCGATGGCGACATATTGATTGGATGAAGGAATAATTGAAATTTGGGATGAGCGGCGACGACAATCGGTCAGCCGGAGAGTACCGCGCACACAAGCGATCGCCACCGGCGAATCCAGGTCATTATGCGTCGGTGCGGCGGGTGATCGCGGCGGTGCGCTGCGCGAGTGTGCAGCACCGCCAAGGCGGGGGCTAAGGGCGGCGACGGAGGGAGCGGCGAGGGTGAGGGATGAATGGCGGTGGTGGAGGGAAGTTTGCGCGGAGTTTGCAGAGAAGGAAGTGAAGGACACACATTGTGACCGTGTGAGGTGAATGCGGCGGTTTAGGGGGTTCAAGGGAAGACGCGAAAGGGCCAGATTTGGTACACTACAAGTGACCCAAAAACGCTAAAAATTATACAAATTTTTATGCATTTTTGTCGTATTTGCGTGCGCTAAGGGTGCCTGGCCGAAACAAGCCTTACTAAAGCTACCGTAATCTCTTCATTCCATCGTTTCAACACCAAAATGGCCTCAAAAAACAAACAAATGAGCTGCTAGATCGTGTGTAATCAAAAACGTCAAAAAATCGGCTATTTCTGAATGATGTTGCTAATCATTTTACTTTCGTCGCACCTACAAACCAGATTGCAGCGCTGGAAAAAGAGGATTTAACGGTTTGGCGCAATCTGACGATCGTGCGAGTCGCTTTTTGCGGTGGACAGTGAAAGCGCCACACTTCAATGACAGCGCAGCAGATGAATGTAGCGTGGATTACGCGTTGAGGGGTCCGAACGGATCGTAGTTGTTGGCCGCTGTTGTCTCGAGCTGAAACTGAAGCGTACAGTTCAGGGAAACTGTCGTTCTTCAAGAAGCCAGTGACGTGGCAAAAACGCTGCAAATGACCAAAATTACGAAAACGAAGTAGAAGTAGCAATTAGACAGAGCTGATCTGAGCTGCAGCTGCATTTTGTCTGTTTTTGCACTGTCTGAAAACGCTTCACACCATTTCATTTGAGACTAATGAAGATTAAACACGATTTTCGGGAAAAGAACATTTGTTGGCTATGTCTGTGAAGCGATTTGCGTTAAGCGAGCAGCTGTAGCTCGGTGTAAATGCGGCGCTTTGTCCATTTTAAGGCTATCTTACGAAAGCAACGCAGTAATTGCAAACAAATGCTATTGTCATCTATTTAGGGAACTGGCTGGCTAGAGCTTCATGGACTCGTTGTCAACAGTTCTCCTCAATCAACGAAGTAGCCGTAATCGCCTCGTCAAAATCGCTTCGTTGCCTGTAAGACAGCGTCCATCAAACTCGTCTAAAAGTCAGACTTGGCCGACCGCTACAGATTTCCGCCTATGGATGAGGATCGCGTGTGGTCGAAAACTGCAAAGAATGCAGCGGATTTGAATTCGGCGTTGAATTCTGACCGCGATGTATCAGTTCACACGTCTTGGCGCTCCTTCGCTCACACGTTGCTTTTTTTCTCATTTAAGCGTTACCACCATCGTTTGTTGTTCTCAATCAGCTGCTGCCGACGATGGAGTGGACGTCCCAACTCTTCGCCGAGAACGTCTGCAATCTGCTCACCGAGGGCGGTGCAGAAACGATCCAAAACTCGCTCTCTTCTAGGTCCTGGAGGAGTGCCGCCGCTTGGGCTCTTGAGAAGCGAAGCAGCAGAACTATCTACCTCCCGTTTTGCAACAGAACTGAATTGGACGAACTCGAGAGAAACCCGTTCAACAGAGTCACAAGTCTTGTTTTCAACATTCGACAAGAATGTCCTGAAGCGGAGGAAGAATTGGGCGAAGTCCTCCAATTCTTGGCTCATGACGACAACTCCGAAATTACGTTTGGAGGCGCAGAGTTGTTGAAAGACATCCGGAAGAGGACTCTCGTGAAAGTGATGAATCTGCTCGAATCGAACCGTTTTCGATCAATTTGTTTCTTTACGTCAATTCTGGGCTTCCATCGCGTCTGCGATGCCTCCGAGACCTTCTTTCGTAGGCACATCCAGAGAGGATGCTTGAAAGAAGTGAGTTTGCTGAAGGGATGGAAAAATGTGGACGATCGGTGGATCAAAGATCTGCTTCCGCAGAAGCAACTAATCAAGTTCAACTCGCTTCCATCGATTGGAGTCACTTTTGACGTGCACACACTCAACAAGATGCTAGCGACAATTGCGGCGGAGCGACCGCCAGAAGGGGATACAAGAAACTACAAATTTCGACCCGCGTTTGGCCACCGCCTTGAGAATGTTATGGTAGAGGCTGGTTTTAGAATGCCCGATGATCAGCACCGGGGACGCATCTGTCGTAATTTCCACCGCCCAAATATTCATATTTTCGCTGTTCATGATAAGACAAGCACCTTTGTGTTGACTGCTACGTATGGAAAGTAACTGTGCGAGTAACTGTCAAATGAATGTGACGTTAATATTAATGATAAATGGGCTTAGCTAATAGACAATATCAGACGAGACAGAGTTGAAATTAAAGGAAATTATCAGTTGAGCTTAAAAGTCGACTAGCCGGAAATTGGCTCATCGGCTGCTTCAGTAATAAATGAGCCACATAGAGCTAATATTCAGTCTTTTAATATAGTAATATAGTCAGTTTTGACATATTTCAGACGTTTCTTAGATGACGCCAAGTTGACCAAGCATCAACTTGTCATCAATTTTCCTGTTGTATTGGCCTGGCTGGCTTTGGCTTCTGGTTTTTCATAACTCCCATGTTAGAAACGAGGGTTAACAAATTCGTAGATATACGACCGGCCTGATTTGTTTGTACTCAAACGGTCATCGCGGCCCAGCGCTCTTTGGTGTAACCGTGCTGTGATAAGCCTCGGGGACCGTTCGGGGTTCGCGCAGAAGGAGTGATAGGCGTCCGCCGCGCCCCGTTTGGGCGATCTCTTCGGTATGACGTTGACTGATGCGTCAATCGCACAGACTAACGATCTACTAGCCATAGTAAAGAATTAGTGGTTGTTCCGGTGGCTCTAAGGTCGGTTTCCCTGGGATACCTCAGAGCGGAGAGTCAAGCGACTTTATTCGATGTTCACTCGGGGTCCGAAGGTTCCGAGTGATGATAACACGCGCTCATATGTCGGGTCACAGGGCGCGCGTCTGTTTGCATAACAATGTGGGAGGCGCGGAGGTCATCAACTCCGTCACATCATGTTCAACTATGAGACAATCCTCCTTCTTCTCTTAGCGCTATTCCTAATTTCTATAACTCCGCCTGTCTACGTACTCTTCTACCAGATTGGTTGTGACGGAAAATGCGCCAAAACAGAGCAACCGCAAGCGCCAATTTCCCTATATCGTTTGGATAGTGAATACGCCGAAAAGCTGAATCTAGTCTTCTGCGATCTTGTACGAGTTAAGCAGAACGCAACCGCGTTGTCACAGAAATTCACTGAAATGATGGTCGCCTATCAAGATGAACGCGCAGCTTGGATGGTCAATGTCGAAGAGGACTTAAACGCGACGGTACGTCCATCAATTAGCACTCTATTCTGTTAATTAAGTTAATTAGAGCAAAAACGAAGTGGAACGATTACTGTTGCTTCAGCAGTTCATCATCGACTTTGCAAATGATCCCGATAGTACTGAAATGAAGGCGGATTTTCAGAGCTACGGTAGGATCGACTTAATTATTGAATTCTAGCCAGTTCCAGGAAGTGGACCACTAATCGGCCTGAAACCTAGCTGCCTTGTACCGTATCCAAATGCAACGGAACTGGTCGAAATGTACTACACAGCGATTTACCTCAAATTGACGGATTGTGTGATTGAAGCCTATGAAGCGGAGCATTACAGAGAAGAGGCTAAACGAGAAGCTCGGATAACAGCTTGGATCTTGTCTGGCCTAGCTGGTTTTTGGCTTTGTATAGATGTTTTGATGCGTTGTTTGAGGGCTTGTGCTTAGTTCTAACAGTTTGCTTTGTGTAGATGTTAAGTTTTCGGCTAAGGTCACATGTAAATGGTCTGTTTTCTGGCTTTTACCGGCCGTTTCGTGTGACTGTGATACGAGTTCGCGTTTTTCGAGACCACACATTGGTTTAGGAACCTTTAAAACACAGATTTTGGAAAACAGCAAAAAAAGACTGAAATGAGCGTCTAATAAGGAAACAAGTGATGCGTCTAACAAGGGAACCTCGCGGACTGTCCCCTCCAGATTTTGGCGAAGTATAGCACAATTTGAAGCTTTTAGCGCGGTGAATACAACGTTGAAAAAATTAGCGGCGCTCTCGGGAAATTCAAAAAGTAAAGAAGCCCAAAGAAGTCGAGACAAGTAAAAGTAAGAGATATCAATTCGCACCTTTATCATTAGCGGCTGCGTGCAGCAAAGGTGAGGGGACAGTCCGCGAGGTTCCTTTGTAAGTTCACAGACGACTGGAAAATTAAAATTTTTCATGGATTATCAACCATTCAGCCACAATCCTTTGTTTTAATCGTTTTAAGCTTGCTGATCAAGACTTCGTGCCATCCAGAACACAAATCCTTTAAAAGTATTGCAAGAAAACCAATTTAAACGCCATATTTGAACTTTTTGACTGAAAAAACGAACTTTACACTCCAGTACACTACAAGTAAACTACAAGTAACTACAGTAACTTTACACTACAAGTCTTTCCAGTAGTCTTAATTTCGCTGACTGCAAGTTGCATGAGTGAGCAATTAGACAGGACAACTTGGCGCCACCGATTTGGCGCCAAGAATAGGATACCTGGTTAACTTGTTGCTTGCTCGTAACACGCTTCAGTTTCTTTCTTGGCTGATCATACCGTAACTGCTTAGTGGTTTAGCCTAGTTATTGGTTGAGTGTAACAACGGTTAAACGCGTTTGACCTGCCGCCAAATAGCCATAAATGTCGTTGCGCAAAGTGGGTTGAAAGCGCCATTTTGACACGTACCGGCTAGACGCACATGATGTTTCTTAGCTTTAAACTCTGGCCGAGCTGTATCAGTTCACACCTCAGGACGCCGCTTCGCTCTTGCGTTCATTTATCGTTTGTCGTCGATCGTTTGCAATAGCAAAGTGCTAAATGCGAGATCGGCCAACGTGTGAAAAGCAACCTGCAAAGCAAATTGTTCGCACCTCATGACGTTCCTTGCTCGCGAGTTGCTTCCCTTCTCATTTGAACACAAGTTATTGTTTTGGTTATTCAGCTGCCGTCGACGATGGAGTGGACTTCCCAACTCTTTGCCGAGGACGTCTGCAATCTGCTCACCAAGAATGCTGTTAGAACAATCCAAAACTCGCTTTCTTCTAGATCGTGGAGCAGCGCCGCGGCCAGGACCTTTAAGAATATTTGTTGCCACATAGTCATCTTCCCTAATGTCTATGAATATAGGATGCTTGACAATCTGGAGACAAATCCGTCCAACAGAGTCACAAGACTTGTCTTCAACATTCAACATGAAAACGCCGAATTGGAACAAGCGTTTGGCGAGTTTCTACGCTTTAAGGCTTATGAGAAGAACTCCGAAATATACTTTAAAGTTCCAAAGAATTCAAGAAAGACTCCAAAGATGACTAGTATGACAAAGGTGATGAATTTGCTCGAATCACCTCGTTTTTGGCCGTATTGCTTCTTCACGAGGATCAGCGGCCTACAAAAAATCTCCTCTGCCTCGGTCTCCTTCCTCCAAAAACACATAAAGCGAGGAATCCTGAAAGAAGTGAGTTTGATGCAGGGATGGAGTTGTAGAGATTATCGATTGATTAAAAATCTGCTTCCACAGAAGCAGCTAGTCAAGTTTAACTCTCTAGCAGCAGCTGAAATGCAATTTGATGAGAAGGTGCTAAAGAGGACTCTAGCGACAATTGTGGCGGAGCCACAGCAAGAAACGAATACAAGAAAATACGAATTTTGTGCCGCGTTTGGTTATCGCCTGGAGGAGATTATGCTAGAGGCTGGTTTTACAATGAAACGCAACTATCAACGCAACAATAAAATTGATCACTCCTTTTACAAGTCACAACTCTGTCAGCACTTCCTCTGCAAAGGAACGAATGCTCACTACACAGAGGAACTCTATTTTCCTCCATCAAGTCATATGGCAACGTTCCACAGAGTTTATACGGAATTAAACGACAAAAACATTTCTGTTAACGTCTATAACGACGAAAAGAACACCTTTAAACTGACCGCTACTTATCGAATGTAATCTTTGTGTAAGCTAATGTAAAATTGTGATAAAAAGTGCGTCAAATGGCTTGCAACAACGCAAAATACAAAATAAAACCACAAATTCAATTTCGACAACTCTATGCATCCTAAACGTTCATGCGATATTTCCTAGCTTTCAATTCTGGCCAAGATGTATCAGTTCACACCTCTTAACGCCGTCAAGTTTGCGGATTGCCTTAGTCCTCATTTGAAGATTGCTTTTTGTTTTGGTCTGGCCTTTAGCCTAGTAATTTTTGAGTTACAAGGCTTCGTACAGCAACTTTTAGAGGAGTTTGACCTGCCGCCAAATTACCAAAATTTCAAAATTCGGTGGCCGCGATGAAGTCCAACACCAAGAGCGGTTGACACGTGAAGATGTGTGAGATCTTTGGGTTTATTGTGTAGATGTAAACACAATGGGAATCGGGAGAAGGGAGCCGGAGCGTTTGCGTAGGCGGACGGAAGGAGAGTGGGAGCAGAAGCGCTGAATGGCTTGCGGTGCAGTACAGCGTACTAAGGGAGGAGCCAGACAGAAAGGGCAGAGGCGCAGACAGGCGCCAGACGAGAGATGGTCAGGAAAGTGATGCAATGCGACAGTGAGACTGACGCAATAGCTGACTGACCAACAACACGTAGCAGTCTTTGTGTTTTAGCCTAGTTATTCAGCTTGATTGATTCTAAACTGTACAGTGCAAAATGCGTGAATCAGCCAACGTGTGAATCAGCAAAGCGTAGTCCTGCAAATCCTGCCTTTGTTCACAATTGTTGGCGCTCCTTTGCTCGCGCATCGCTTTCTTCCTCATTTGAACATCGCTTGTTGTTTTGGTCAATCAGCTGCTGTTGACGATGGAGTGGACGTCCGAATTCTTTGCCGAGAACGTCTGCAATCTTCTCACTAAGAGTGCTGTTAGAACAATCCAATGCTCATTTTCTTCCAGTTCATGGAGCAGCGCCGCCGCCTGGGCCATTGAGAAGAGATCATGCTACACAGTCGTCTTCCCAAATGAACATGAAAAGCGGCTACATGACGATCTGGAGACAAATCCCTCCAGCAGAGTCACAAGTCTTGTCTTTGACATTCAACATGAAAGCGCCGAATTGGAACAAGCGTTTGGCGAGTTTCTACGGTTTATGGCTTACGATGACGACTCCGAAATAGACTTTAAAGTACCAGCACTGGTGCGTTCAAGAAAAACTGCAAAGATGACTGTGACAAAGGCGATGAATTTGATCGAATCGCCCCGTTTTCGGCCGAGTTGCTTCTTCACGAAGATCAGAAACCTCCAAAGAGTGTGTTTTGCCTCTGTCTCCTTCCTCCAAAGACACATAAAGCGAGGAATCCTAAAAGAAGCGAGTTTGATGCAGGGATGGAGTTGTAAAGTTATTTGTTGGATCCAAGATCTGCTTCCGCAGAAGCAGCTAATCAAGTTCAACTCCCTTCCATCGATTGGAGTCACTTTTGAGCTGCACACACTCAACAAGATCCTAGCGACAATTGCTTCGGAGCGACCGCCAGAAGGGAACACAAGAATCTACGAATTTCGTGCTTCATTTGGCCACCGCCTGCAGAGCGTTATGGAAACGGCCGGTTTTCTAACGAAACGCAACTATCAAAGCAACAGTTGCTTTTTCAGTTGCAAAAACATTTGCGTTAACGTTTATCACGACGGAAAAAGCACCTTTCAGCTGTTCGCTACTTATCTAACGTAATTTTGTGACTACCGTAAAATTGCGATAAAATGTTCGTCAGATAACTTGCAACAACGCACGAAACCACAAACTCGACCCTCGATAAGTTTCGTGAGAATAGCCGTTTCGCAAGGAATATTTTTTCTGACCTTTAAAGGCTTTATTTTATGAATTTGAGGCGAGAACGAGATTAGTAATCAGTATATAAGACAGTCACGAGGTTGGCCTTATATTGTTTGGACGCACTGTATGAATCGGTGAACCAATGTGTATCAAGCCAGTAGAGACCGTGTAGAACATAGGTTTGGTGATTTTCATGACCGCTTGATAGCGTGCGCCTTATGAGAAGAGCGTTGAGACGTTCAGATGTGCGATCTTTCGCGCCTTTGCGGCCGAGCTTTGCAAAGAGACCGAGCTCGCCATTACCAAAGACGACCGTTTTTTGCTTTTCAATCCCGTGTTGTATTACGCGGATGTTATGAACGAAAAAGCTTGAACCTAACATGCAACATGTTAACGTGTGTTGAGCGCAGCGTTAAGTTCAGCGCAAAGTGTTTTTGAGGACGTTACGGAGATCATTGATTTGATTTGAGATTTGAGGAGATCATTCTGAGCCACGAAAAAAGTTGATGCGATAGCGTATTTGCTAATCGTGACTTGGATGCGCGCTTTTTTGGACCAACTTGTTGGACAGAGCGCGGAGGCTATGGCCGCATTGGACCAACGGGCAAGCGATCAATTCTATTTGATGAATGAGGCATAAACTGACAAAAACAATGCGACAAATATAGTGCGTGTGGCTGAAGCTACAGTGCAAACAAATGTATTCGTTATGAGATACGTTCTATTGCTTAAATATCAACGGAAATTGGTCCAAAATGTGTCTTTTGAGGAGGATTTTAAGGCCATCAATAGAATGGGTGGAAAATGTGTGGAAAATGAGACGAAAAAGCGGAAAGTTTTGAGCTCTGTTGTAGTGGGAGAACGGAGAGAAGAGAAGCGCATTTATTCGGGAACGGGGAGGTCAGCCGACCGTCCGAGACGACGACTGACGAGCACTTATGACAGCTCGTCTCGTCCCGCCTCGCCCGCACTGACCACGAGTGGCCGTGAGTGACCTTTGGCTAGGCGAGAGAGCAACCAATCGATGATCCGGCTACCACATGCGCTAAATCGCTTTATCTCAAGTGTGCTTTAAAGACAATCCAAGACAACGTTTGATGCGGCGTCATGGCAGACTATGACGACCACCGCCATTTCCTTTGGTTTGGAATCTTTATACTTGACTTAATTCCAATTATTTACGTCTCTTCCTACATGGATGATTGCAATGGAAATTGCACCCCCATAAAGCAATCGCTGCTCCCGCCGCCTATCCCTCCTGAAGGTATCGATTGCTGTTAGTGCTGCCTCGATTAAAGTCGTCTATTTATAGAGCAGCTACGCTCTCTGGATAGTCAGTATGCCGAGAGTCTGAACGCCGTCTTTTGGGATCATGTTTACAACGAGAAAAGCGGATCGAAATTGGCGAAGAAATTCACGGAGATGATGGTCGATTACCGAGAAAAGCGCTCTGCACTGCTGCTCAGTGCCGTAAACGATCTCACCGTAAACCACGCTACATTAACTCTAAGCGCACTTCACTTACCAAATTCAGGTGGAAAACGATGTGCAAGGGTTACTGTATCTTCAACAATTCATCATCGATTTGGCAAATGATCCTGACAGTCGGAATTCTATCGAGTTGAAGGAAGGTCTTGAGAAATACGGTAGATAATCACAATTTATTGATGGATTTGAGCTAAATTCAGAGAAACAACCAGCAATCGGACTAAAAACGAGTTGTTTGGAGCCGTATCCACCTGCAGCAACGGTATTCAGAATGTACCACAAGGCGATTCACTTCAAATTGACGAATTGTGTGATTGAAGCCTACGCTCCACCTCTACCTCCTCCCCCAAAGCTGTCTGTGGAACAGTACAGAGAGAAATCTGCACACAATGCTAGGCTATGCGCTAGTCTCTTTTTCTTTCTTGCTCTTCTTGCGTTCGGGGTGGATGCGCTGTTCTTTTGTTGCAGCATAGATTGATAAACTCACAATCAGTAGTCATGCGCTATCGAATGATGGACGGTATTGCGTTTGCCAAGTTCCATTGTATTTCCAGCGATTTTTTGCGCATTGCATCTGCAAAAATGGACGGATTACGTGAGAAGAGGATCGACTCAGGACATCTTGGCGGTAAGAATGGGTTGCCTGGATGACGTAACGCACTTAAGCAGTAATTGCTTAAAGCTTAGACTGACTGCCTTAGTGGTTTAGTCTAGTTTGGTTTAGTTAGTCTCTCGCATTGCATCAAGGCAATTTAGCAATTAGGGCAATTAACGGATTGACGGTTCGACGCACATGACAAGAGAGTTGAAACGCAAAATGTGTGATGTTTCGCGCCTAGCTTCCGCGGGCACGCGTTGCATTGCCCCGATATACACGCGTAGAAATCCAAAGCGGCGATTCGCAATGATAGTCAGAGCTCATCGAAAGATATCTCAGGTCTCAACACGCTGATCCTGTGTGGGAAATGTCACACATTCGGGGAACAAACGATTTCACTAATGCTTCGCAGCAAGGCAGCTGCGTTTTTTCGTTGTTCTTGCGATGTTAACAATGTTTGTCCCCCGCTGGAAACAAACGAGGTTCCTTGTCCTTCCGCTTGTCCTTCTCAGAGCTGTTTACGCGCCCGCACCCGCGATCGGCGATTTCGAACTGGAATTGATGTTTGCACTGCTTAACCGCGTAATCGCCGACATAACTTAACACCTCAATCGACTTTCCTTCTGGTTAGTCGTCATTGCTGCTTGTAATCTGTAGCGTTCGTCCTCTGAATTTGCGCTTCCATTAGCCTCGAGAGTTACAGAGAGCTCCCACATCCAGTCACTCATCCCCTATGTGTTGTGATCACAAGTCTGGCACCTTCTGTACATATTTATTACGACTCGACTCGACTAACAGAAGAGGAACTACGGACCTCCGCGCACAACTTACGATGGGCCGCCATTCGCGTTTCCTCTCTCTCTTCCATTCTGTTTATGCTGCTCTCAGCATCGAGGGGCTGACTGTCGGGCTCGGCCGGTCGACAATCTCATTAAGTACACGGCGGATGCAGCGCGGCGCGGCGAGGCGATCGAAACGAGTACGAGCGTGCAAGGCCGACAGCCCCGCGTGTAGCGTAAATCGCTCTTGTACACTGATGTAATCATGTAGTCTATTGATTGATCTTTATTTTACTCACATTCGTCCGTTTTGTTTCGATGATTTATCGCGTTTTCTGGTGAATTGAAGAAGAAGAAAAGCCTCACTTCTTCTTCAACATCGTATCGATCGTTTTTCAGTTCGCAATTCGGTTTGTGAGGAATATCGCGTCCGCTTTTCGCGCCAGAAACAAAGACTTTGAAGCGTTGCATCTCGCAACATGTTCACCGCTTCAGAACAAATCCCCACCGATCGATTTTGCGTCCTCTCCGTGTCGCGGCGTGTGGTATTTGGTCGTCGCGCTTTGTCCGTCTGTCGACTGCCAAAAGACTGATTTCACCGAATCAACCGAATCTTTGTTTTGGGCGCGAAAAGTCGCGCTTATGTTCTATCTAGCATCGTCATCATCATCATCGTTATCATCGCGGGGCCTCTTGGAACGACAACGATCACGTGCGTTGTTTCAGAGAAGAATTTGCATTTGGCGGCGAGCTTCTTCGAGCGAACACGTTTTGTTGCAAATTTCGGTGAACGCCGGAGAATGTCGAATTCTGTGCGTTTGTAAAGAGTGTTGGATCGTGTTTTCACTGCTGCTGTGGAGGTAGACTTTGCCGACAGCTCATAAACTTCTTTTGTTTTTTCGCTTTTCAGCGATGGACGACGGCGAGGCTCCGACTGATCGACTGAAACAGCTCGAGCAGCTGTACTCGGCCGGCGGTCAGCAGAACGATGCCGGTGCTATCTCGCTCGAAACGCTCCTTGATGCGGTCATCTGTCTCTACGATGAGTGCGCGGTGTCGACGCTTCGAAGGGAGCGAAACGTCAGTGATTTTCTAGAACAATGTAAGCGACACAGTCTTCGCTGTAGTGTGAGTTCTCTGTCTTTGCAGGGAGGCCAGTAATCCAGAGAGTCAAGTCACTGCGACTCTCACGAGACGATTTCGAGATTGTCCGGGTAATCGGTCGTGGCTCATTTGGACAAGTTGCTCTTGTTAAAATGCGCACAACTGAGAATGTAAGCTACTCCTCAGAACCCTCAGTTATACTATCCATTCCTTCAGGTCTACGCTATGAAAATTCTCAACAAATGGGACATGCTAAAACGTGCGGGTAGTGCGTGCTTTAAAGAGGAACGGGACGTCATGGTTTTTGGCGATCGAAGGTGGATTGCTAATCTTCATTTTGCTTTTCAAGATAGCGACAATTTGGTAGGATTTTGTACACGTTTTACCAAATCTACTAGTCTTCTTTTAGTACCTAATTATGGATTATTACGGTGGCGGTGACCTCTTGACGTTCATCTCCAAATTCGAAACAATGTGTGTCCCTGAGGATACGGCAAATTCTACATCGCCGAGATGGTCTTGGCCGTCGATTCTCTGCACCGTTCCGGCTATGTCCATCGTGACATCAAGCCGGACAATATCCTCCTAGATGAGAAAGGACATATTCGTCTAGCTGACTTTGGAAGCTGTCTTAAGCTACTCCCGATGGAACCGTCAAATCGAATATATCCGTCGGCACACCGGACTACATTTCCCCCGAAATTCTGCGAGCAATGGAGGACGGTCGTGATCGTTATGGTGCGGAATGTGACTGGTGGTCTCTTGGTATTTGCATGTATGAGATGCTCTACGGTGAAACGCCATTCTATGCGGAGAGCCTGCCGGAAACGTACGGAAAGATCATGAGCCATGAAGTCAGTTGTACTTTGAGCTATGTTAACCTAACATAACTCTGTAGGATTCGCTGCAATTCCTTGATGAGGGCGAAGCAGTCGATTGGGAAGGCGGTACTGTAAGCGATGCAGCCAAAGATCTCATGAATCGTCTGGTCTGTCCGAGAGAAACTCGATTCGGTCGAAACGGACTTCAGGACTTTCGACAACATCAGTTTTTCGCAGGAATCGATTGGGACGCTCTCTGCGACTGTAAGCTATGCTAGAACCACAGTATTTACCATGTGATATGTTCTAGCCGTACCGCCCTTCAGGCCCGAACTCTCTAGTCCAACTGATACATCGAATTTCGATGTTGAGGCCGTCGCCGACGACTTTGCTCCAACTGACGCGCAGAGACCGCGCGTAACTGCCGCGTTCACTAGTCATCATTTGCCATTTATTGGCTTTACGTACACACATGAAAGAGCGAATCTATCAGAGTTGCCGAGTGAAAACGCTGAGGAGGACAAGCCATCGAGCATCGCGGGTTCCAGAGCAGCAAGCGATCTGCAGGCTCTAATTGAGCAGAAACAGACTGAGCTGAACGATTGCGTAGTTGCCATGAAGCCGAACGCTCCGAATGGATGCAGCAAAACGAGGAGCACATTGCCAGCATTAAGGTACGCTTTGCATTCGATATTCAGATAATGTGCAAATGAAAAATTCTAGAATTTGTACGCTTGCCGAATCAAATCGCTAGAAGAGGAAAACGCCCAGCTCGCTTCTGAAAACGAAGAGATCAAAGTGATGAAATCGGAAATCCACGAATCCAGAGGCGCGCCCACAACGACTACAATCGATTTGCAGGCTCTAATTGACCAAAAACAAGCGGAACTGAATGAGTTACACGCGCGCCATGAAGCGGAACGCTCGGAATGGACAAAGAAAAACGAGGAGCACATTGAGAGCATCGAGGTCTATTAGCTCTAAAAGCTCGAATTTATGTAAAGTGTTTTTTTTAGAATTTGTACACTCGTCGAATTCAATCTCTAGAAGACGAGAACGTCCAACTCACCGCTGAGAACGAAGAGATGAAAATTATCAAAACCGAAATGGAAAACTCGCAAAATGCAGCAATGCAGCAGTCAACAGACTTTTCTGGTTTGAACGCTCTACAGTTGCAAGAACTGCTGCAATGGGTCAATGACCAGAACGATGCGAGGGAAACACTTCAGGTATACCTCGGATGAACGTGGTGATAGTACGATTTGCTTGTTTGCAGATATTTGCCGCTCGTCTTGCCAATGAAATGTCAGCATTAAAGGAACCTTTAAAGACGAATGGCCGAGCATCGAGCACCATTTGTAAGTGAAATTAACGAAAGATCGCGCTTAAAAATTCGAAAAAAAGCGCAAAACGCGTCGTGTGTGTGGTCCTCTGTACGTCTGTCTGCTTTTGTTTTTTATGCAACAGCGGTTGCAAAAAACGTTGAAATACTTGTTCACGAGGTAAATCGAATTCTTATCATTATTATTGTAGATTAGGCTCTTCTTCATCTTTCGCACCCATTTCCACACTAATCTGTGGAATTTGAACAAAGTTGTAGTGATTTGTTTTTGCTACACGGAATTGCACTGTCACCGAGCTGCGATCACGGATTGGCGTGCAAATGGTGCAAAAGATGCACAAAAGCCCAATCTACAATTAGAATTGACTCTTTTTTGATTTTACTTTCGTGGAACAAATATTTCAACGTTGAAAAAAAACAGACAAACAGGAGATCGCAGGCTCCCGTGGCGAATAACCGACTTTGTAATTCGAGTACAATACAAATGCTTTAGCACCCTACAATGGCGTCAATGCAAATACCGAAAAAAGTTGGGGATCACGTCGCATGAGCAAACAGGCCAAGTATGAACTGCTTGAGACGAAACAAAGCCTCCAAGAAGAGATAAAAGCAAAACAGCGTACGGAAGAAGAACTTGCAAAACTGAGAGCAGCTCATTTTGCAGCGAAAAACCGGCTGGAAGAAGCTGAAAAAACCGTATGTTCACGAGACACGTTCCTATTTGAAAATGTCTGTTTAGATAGCGGATCAAAAGCGTGAGTTGGAGCGGATGCGGTTGGAGAATGAGGCGTTCAGAAAGTCGGCGTCCGTACAGTACGGAACGAGAACATCAGTCGATATTCCGGACTCTGTGCATCCACAAACGTTCTTCAAGATGGTCGGCCACTGTCACCGAGCTGCCGACGACACAATGTCGTCGTCGGTTCCCAGTGAGAGCGAGTACGAGATGTCGAATTCGCAGCTTCTGCGAAGCTGCCCCCGCCACCCGCCTACGAGAACACACGACCATTGCCAGCTTCGCCTATTCCATCGTCATCACCATCAACTGTTCTCTCGCAGCGCGAGCATCACTTGCAAAGCTTAGCACATCGAAACCATCAACGAGGATCGTACAGCATTAATGAAGCGTTGAACGGCAAGACTCATGTATTCGATCAGATCAACTTCTCAACACCGACCAAATGCGCTCATTGTACGTCGATGCTCGTTGGACTCGATCGTCAAGGTAATGCTAGCATGAATTGATCTCATTACGGCCCTCAATTCTAGGACTGTTTTGCCGCGATTGTCAGTACTCGTGTCACAAAAACTGTGCCAGAAAAATCCCGCTCTCCTGTCCTGTTCCACCAGACTTCAAAAGACCGATGGGAATCGATCCTCAACGAGGCATCGGCACCGCCTATGAGGGATTTGTGAAAACGCCCAAACCGGCAGGTGTAAAACGAGGCTGGCAGTCAACTTTTGTAGCTGTGTGCGATTTCAAGCTCTATCTCTACGACTGTTCTGTGCGACATGGCCATCCTACTTCCATTCATCCTGTGATACGACAGGTACAGATACTGTACATTAAGCATAAACAACGATTTTTTTAGGTTCTTGATATGAGAGATCCTGACTTTGCGGTGTCGAGTGTGTCGGCGTCGGATGTGATACACGCATCGAAAAATGATCTCCCGAAAATATTCAGAATAAGCACGAGTCAAATTCATGGATGCTCGCTCAACTCGATGAATACTACAGGATCATCGAGTAGTTCGACGAGCAACGCTGTCGATGGCTCAATATCAAGGCAATATTCACTTCTGATGGCGGACAATGCGGAAGAGAAGAAGAAATGGGTTCTCGCGTTGAACGAGCTAAAGATTCTGCACAAGAGGTCGAAACTCGCTGACAAGACCGCGTTCACCGTGAAAGATGTTCTCGATACGCAAATGCTTTCGATTTTGCGGAATGCACGTTGTGCTGCTATCATCGACCGGAACCGTTTTGTAATTGGATTCGAGGAGCACGGATTGATGGCGCTCGAACTGGATCGATGGGTAAGTTGACATTTAAAGAACAAAAACGGTCGACGCAAGTACGTTGAGTGAAGCCGATTTTGCTATTATTATGAGTTTAGCTTTGAGTTTTGAGATTTAACTCAAAACTCATCGGCTTCACTGAGTACATTCAAGTTTTATTGGATATTAGTATAAGGCACCAGGAATTACACCTTTGATTAGAGATCGATCTTCCTTTCTAGTCTGTTTTCACGACTATGCTCGCAGGGCTCAGCAAAGAGGTAGAAGATGGCGGCTTTGGCAGGAGATGGCGGCACAGATGTAGGCGTATTGGTACATGTGGACGCAGTGAAGCTGATGCTCTTCTATGAGTTTTCTTGAGTTATGAGTTAACACTGAAAACTCAAACTCAAATCTCATCGGCTTCACTGTGTGGACGATCTCTTCCTTTGTCGCGTTTAGATGGGGCTCGCTGGATCCTCCCAAACTGCTGTGGTTATGAGGCCATCTTCTCCTGCAGGTTCTCTGTCTGATGGTTTGTCCGCGACGGCTCAGCCCGTTGAAGATCTCCTCGAATTCTAGATGCGGTACTTGGCCGCCAGCTCCAATACAGTTCCATAGTCGCGCAATCCTTGCCGCTGAGCCTAAACAAATGATTACTGCTGTTCGCTTTTCTATTCGGATCAGTCTAGCGATTTGTATGATAGCTGATCAATCCAATTGCAAAACTCACGTTTACCATATGAATTTACCACTGTTTCAGACTTTGGTGCCTGTTGGAGGAGAGAAGGAGAACAACAAAAAGTGTGTGGAGAAGGTCGAGTACATCGAGGATGAGCAGGCGAGTTGTCCCTGTCTTGGTACGGTACTTTACAGCTTTCTGTTTCAGCTTCTCGTTGTCATGATGGGACCAAATCGCGATCGACACATTCGTCTGATTCCCGTCTCTGCGATTGACGGTCGCGAACTGAAATGGATCAAAGTGCCCGATACGAAGAACTGCCACAGTTTCTCAGTTGGCCGTGGGTCGTCCGCAACGAACAACGGCTTCTTCTTTTGCGTTGCCGTCAAGAAGTCAGTTACGGTATTCCGAATTGACCGGAGCGACAAGCGCCACAGCAAACTACGAGAGTACGCGATGCCTGGCACTCCGCAAACGTTGTCGATCGTTGATGGAACTCTGTGCGTAGGGTGGATGACCGGCTACCGCATGTGGAACCTGCATGATCATCAACAGTCTGTATGATTGCGCATGATGGTCTGTGTATGCTGTCAGCGTTGGTCAATTTCGAGGACGCGTCTTTGCACTTTTTGAACTCAAGTCAGTACGATGCGCATCTCCTGATCGATGTGAGCAGTCCGACAGTGAAAGAATTCTGCTCGTGTTCTCGAAAATCGGAATTTACGTGACTGCTGATGGTAAGGGAAAGCTGAGCGTGATGGTTGATTGAAAAACGCGCTTTAGGACGTCGATCTCGCGATGAAGAGCTCATGTTCCCGTGCTCTCCAGCACAGTTCCCAAACACTGGCTTCGCCTACACAGCACCCTATCTGTGCGTCTTCTCCGAAATGCAAGTCGACGTTTTCAACGTCCGCAGTGCAGAATGGATTCAAACGATCAATCTGAAGAAGGCGCAACCGCTCAGTATGACACCGAACCTCCTGTTGTGCATGGTCAATGACGCACCCTATCTGGTTCTGCTGAGCGAAGTGTTGGCCGATGAGGACCTGTTGAACATTCCGAATTGGGCGAATCGAGGTGATTCGTTGTCTTCAAACTCGGGTGGTATGATATCCGCAACTTCTTTGAAAGGATTTGCCAAAAGAAGGATGAAATTATCAGTGAAGGCGGGACGAGAAGAGCAAAGGTGGGCGCTTGTTAGTGATGTGCTTCGATAATAACAGAGTTCCTTTATAGACCTGGTGACCGAAGAAGCCAACTGCCTATCAGTGGCCCATCGGACTTTGTGCATATCGTTCATATGGGACCGGGAGCAGGACTTGAATTGCAGAATTTGATAGATTTGAAGAATACAACGACGACAACCAATACAACACCGAAATCAGTGGACAGTTGACCTGCCGCCATATTCCTTCCTTCCTTCCATTCGTTTTCCCCAAAGCAACGATGTTTGTAATATACGAAATTTGAGATTTGTTTGTGATATATACTGGTGTTGTCGTTTCATTGTACGTACTATACTACTAATTCAATGCTTTGGAAGTGCGCCTCGGCAGTAGAAGCAACTAGAAAAGCCAAACAAGCATAAAAGGTCAACGTTTATGATTAACAAGAACAAACAACGTACAATTCATTAAGTTGTTAAGTCAGTCCTCCTGCTCACGAGCAGCAGGAATGCAGGGACCACGATGTACGGCTAGCAATGCAACAGAACCGTGTGCCCTAGGGCAATGAGGATTTTGTGTCCAAAGTCCTGTGGTCGCTGTTTAATGATGATCAAAATGCTTTTTTAAAATAAACTTTTGTGCCACTTTTACGACCTTCGCTACTCCCGCGTTATAACACATCACATTGTAGAGCCTATAAGGCGCTACTATCGTCTCTATAAGCTGCATAAAAGCGTGATTTTCCATGTAATCTAGACGAATTTGAATAAATGTAATCTTAACGGCTGGTCGTCTCCTTTTCCCCTGCTTCACACGACAGTCTTCACGCTGCTAAAAGGCAAAAAATTTAATGATTTTTTAACTTTCACGCGGCTCTAGTTTGAAAAATGTGTTCAAAATGCTAAAACTATCACCAAAATTTGAATACGAGAAAAAAAACACTCTTTATCAATCAATGGTGACTGGCTGGAACTTTGATACATAGGTTTTCCAAAGCTTCAATTAGAGAAAGCCGAGTAGAAGTGTCATACAGCGTCTTGTCGCGGAGAAATCAGACTACTCGCCTACCATTTGAAGAGAGCGACCACAAGAACGTTTGCAACTCCTGCACGTCCTCAACTCAACTTCTTTGCAAATCATCTTACATCTTGCGAAATAATTTTGATCGTTGAGACGTGAATTGCAGACGTGTAGAAGTGTGATGTTTCGCGCTTTTGCGGACGCGCGTAGCAGAGAGACCACAAAAACGTTTGTTCACCATGACCAAAGTCGCCGTTTTTTCTTTTCAGCTCATATTGCAGAAATTCAGCTCATATTTTTTATTTTGTACTACGCGGAGTTAGAGAGGGACATGCCACATGTAAACTGTCAACAAAGTGTGAAGTTTAGGGCAACATAACCTATCATTGTCTCCATGTATCTTGATCTCAGACACGGAGAATTTTGAAATACTCTACTTTTTAACCTCAACCGTGCATTACAGCCGTGATCCGAGACAACATTTGATGCCGCGTGATGACAAGCTATGACGACCATCGAAGTTTCCTTTGGTTTGCAATCTTTGTGCTTCACTTAATTCCGTTTCTTTACGTCCATTTGTACATGGTAGGTTGTAATGGAAATTGCACCACGATTAAGCAACCTACGCTCCCGCCGCCTATCCCTCCTGAAGGTATCTTTTGCTAGTTTATTCTGCTTAGCCCAAGCCTATTTAGATCAGCTACGCTCTCTGGATAGTCAATATGCTGAGAGCCTGAACGTCGTCTTTTGGGATCACGTTTACAACGAGAAAAGCGGATCGAAATTGGCGAAGAAATTCACGGAGATGATGGTCGATTACCAAGAAAAGCGCTCTGCACTGCTGCTCAGTGCCGTAAACGATCTGACCGTAAACCACGCGACGATAAACCTAAGCTCACTTTTAACACAAAATTCAGGCGGAAAACGATGTACAAGGGTTACTGTATCTTCAACAATTCATCATCGACTTGGCAAATGATCCTGACAGTCGGAATCCCACAGAGTTGAAAGAAAGTCTTGAGAAATACGGTAGATAACTGTACTATCTACTGATGGATTTGAGCTAAATTCAGAGAAACAACCAGCAATCCGACTAAAACCAAGCTGTTTGGAGCCGTATCCACCCGCCACAAAGCTGATCAGAATGTACCACAAGGCGATTCACTTCAAATTGACGAATTGTGTTATTGAAGCGCATGCCCCACCGCTGCCTCCTCCCCCCAAGGCGTCTGTGGAACAGTACAGAGAGAAAGTTGGACACAAGGCTAGAGTGCTCACTTGTATCATTTTTCTTCTTGCTCTTTTCTTCTTTGGTTTTGATGCGCTGTTCTATTGTTGCGACATAGAGTGATCAACTCAGCGCTATCGAATGTGGTCATGCGCAGAATGAATAAAGGACCTAAAGACGGTATTGCAATCGCCAAGTACGACAAACAGCGCTGTGTAGCAAGAGCGTTGTGACGCAGGTCAAGGTGGCACGCCTCTATTATGCGGCCGCGCTTTGCAGACGAACCGAGACACCGTTCGCTCGCCATGACCACGCGATATAACCAAGTCGTTCTTTTGGTTGCAATATTATATTTTTTCATAACTTCCGTTTTTTGCGTTTTGACCTACCTGATTAGTTGTGAAGGAAAATGCGCCATACTAGAGCAACCGCCGCCCGCGCCGCCAATCCCTCCTGAAGGTATTTAGTGCTGGTTTATTCCGCTTAGCCCAAGCCTATTTACAGATCAGCTACGCGCTCTGGATAGTGAATATGCTGAGAGCCTGAACGTCGTCTTTTGGGATCACGTTCACAACGAGAAAAGCGGATCGAAATTGGCGAAGAATTTGACGGAGATGATGGTCGATTACCGAGAAAAGCGCGCTGCACTGCTCAGTACCGTAACGATGTTGAATGAAACGGTAGGCATCCACCCTGTGCCCTATTATTTTAACGCAATTAAGGCGGAAAACGATTTTGAACGATTACTGTACTTTCAAAAATTCATCATCGACTTTGCAAAAAATCCCGACAGTCGGAATTCCACAGAGATGAAGAAAAGCCTTCAAAGTTACGGTATAATCGCACTTTGTTGCCAAATTCAAGCCACATTCAGGTAGCAACAGTGAAGCAGTTGGACTGCAATCCAGTTGTCTGCTACCGTATCCAAACGCGGACGAACTGATCAGAATGTACTACAAGGCGATTCACCTCAAACTGACCGATTGTGTTATTGAAGCGCATGCTCCACCGCTGCCTCCTCCCCAGAGCTGCCTGCGGAACATTACAGAGAAAAGGCTGCCACCGCAGCTTGGCGAACGGGTTTCTTCTGTTTAGCATTTGTCGTTGTGAATTTGGTTCTTTTTTACTGTTTGAAGATTTCTGAGTTTTGCTTACGTTGTGTTGTTTCATAAATTCCACCACAAGTCTTAAGGACAAAGCAATTCGCGCTTTAAAATTGCTTGGCGCTGTCAAGCAATTTACGACCTGAAAAGGTCACTTTCCGCGACTACAAACAGCGAAAACTGATCTGTCACGTGCGACTCGACTGTTCTGGTCAATTTTGGCGCGCAGAAAGAGAAGCACTACAAGCTCGGCTAGACCTGTTGTGCCATATTTTAACGCTATCGAATAATGAATAAAGAACTTAAAGACTGTATTGCAATCGCCAAGTACAACACAATGTTTCTTGAGCGATTCCTCGCGCATTGCATCAAGGCAATTTAGTTCAATCTGACGGATTGTGTGAGAATAGGATCGACGCACAGCTTGGAACAAAGCAAGACATCGTGGCACCAAGAATTCGGTGCCTGAATGACTTTGTGCCTGGTTGTAACGCGCTTCAGCTTCGTTCTTGGCTCACCGCCGTATCAGGCCTAAAGCTTTGGCTGACTGCCTTCGTGGCTTAGCCTGGTTTTTGGCTTACCAGCCTTTGTTGAGCAAGCTTTAGACGCGTTTGACCTGCCGCCAAGATAGCCATGTACCAAATTCACTGGGCTTGACGCGTTGTTGACACGCACCGAATATCGGCAAATATAGGTTTGTGTCTTTGCATGCATGTTTTAGTCCCTAGTTTGAGGACTTTTGTTAATTTTGAACAGAATCTTTTTAAACCTTCGTTTTCGTACAACGGTTCACTTTAAGCGTGCTGGTCACGACTACTGAACGATGGATAAATGGGGAGATGTGCGATCTGACGATTTCTCGCGCATTGCATCAAGGCAATTTAGTTCAAACTGACGGATTGTGTGAGAATAGGATCGACGCACAGCTGAACGTATCTATGTGAGGCGGTTTTCATTAGAATAAGAGTGGATAAACCGTTTGATTGAGAGCGCTGTGTAGAAAGAGCGTCGCGCCACAGGTCAAGGCGGCGCGTCGATTATGCGACCGCGCTTTGCAGACGAACCGAGACACCGTTCGCTCGCCATGACCACGCGATGTAAACAAGTCTGTGATTTTCTTTCGGTTGCAATATTATTGTTTTCCATAACTTCCGTTTCTTGCATTTTGAGCTACCTGATTACTTGTGAAGGAAAATGCGCCATAATAGTGCAACCGCCTCCCGCACCGCGAATCCCTCCTGAAGGTATCTTTCGCTAGTTTATCCGCGTAGATCAAGCCTATTTACAGATCAGCTACGCTCTCTGGATAGTCAATATGCAGAGAGCCTGAACTTCGTCTTTTGGGATCACGTTCACAACGAGAAAAGCGGATCGAAATTGGCGAAGAATTTGACGGAGATGATGGTCGATTACCAATCTAATCGCTCTGCACTCGTCACTGCCGTAACGATGTTGAATGAAACGGTAGGCATCCGCCTGTGCCCTATTATTTTAACGCAATTAAGGCGGAAAACGATGTTGAACGATTACTGTACTTTCAAAAATTCATCATCGACTTTGCAAAAAATCCAGACAGTCGGAATTCCACAGAGATGAAGAAAAGCCTTCAAAGTTACGGTATAATCGCTCTTTGTTGCCAAGTTCAAGCCACATTCAGGTAGCAACAGTGAAGCAGTTGGACTGCAATCCAGTTGTCTGCTACCGTATCCAAACGCGGACGAATTGATCAGAATGTACTACAAGGCGATTCACCTCAAATTGACGGATTGTGTTATTGAAGCGCATGCCCCACCTCCTCCAGAGCTGTCTACGGAACATTACAGAGAAAAGGCTGCAACCGCAGCTTGGCGATTGGGTTTCGGGATTTTACTAGTTTTCGCTTTCTTTGTGGTTAATTTTTTTTGCTCCATGATCTAAGGACAAAGCAATTCGCGCTTGTGACGGTGACTTTTAAAATCGTTATTTCTCGTCGGCTACAGCATGAATTTGCACGAAATAAACACGAAAATATAGAATGATGCCTTGCGGATATCTTCTCGAGAACAGATTTTGCTAAAATGAACCCTAGATTGCATGTATAGCCGAGTTAGGGGCGATGCAGAGGCTCTGCAACGCTTGCAGACAGCATGTCATTTTAACCGAGCCGAACGGGAACGTATAAACCAAACCATCTCAGGTAGTGTCAGCATTTTTGGGCTCAAAATATACGTTTTACAAGCTTTATGCAAAACAAGCCATCACCGCAAGGGTTTCCTGGGGCGCTGTCCAGCAATTTACGACCTGAAAAGGTCACTTTCCGCGACTACCAACAGCGAAAACTGATCTGTCACGTGCGAGTCGACTGTTCTCGTCTCAGTCTCAGGGATTCGGCAATTTTGGGCTCTAAATATGCAGAAAGAAAAGCCCTACAAGCCCCCGGTGATCGAACAGCCATGTACCAAATTCACTGGGCTTGACGCGTCGTTGACACGCACCGAATATCGGCAAATATAGGTTTGTGTCTTTGCATGCATGTTTTAGTCCCTAGTTTGAGGACTTTTGTTGATTTTGAACAGAATCTTTTTAAACCTTCGTTTTCGTACAACGGTTCACTTTAAGCGTGATGGTCACGACTACTGAACGATGGATAAATGGGGAGATGTGCGATCCCGTTGAGAACGAGAATGTTTCATTGAGCGATTTCTCGCGCATTGCATCAAGGAAATTTAGTTCAAACTGACGGATTGTGTGAGAATAGGATCCATGTGAGACGGTGTTCATTAGAATAAGAGTGGATAAACCGTTTGATAGAGAGCGCTGTGTAGAAAGAGCGTCGCGACGCAGGTCAAGGTGGCACGCCTCTATTATGCGGCCGCGCTTTGCAGACGAACCGAGACACCGTTCGCTCGGCATGACCACGCGATATAACCAAGTCGTTATTTTGGTTGCAATATTATATTTTTTCATAACTTCCGTTTTTTGCGTTTTGACCTACCTGATTACTTGTGAAGGAAAATGCGCCATACTAGGGCAACCGCCGCCCGCGCCGCCAATCCCTCCTGAAGGTATTTAGTGCTGGTTTATTCCGCTTAGCCCAAGCCTATTTATAGATCAGCTACGCGCTCTGGATAGTGAATATGCCGAGAGTCTGAACGCCGTCTTTTGGGATCATGTTCACAACGAGAAAAGCGGATCGAAATTGGCGAAGAATTTCACGGAGATGATGGTCGATTATCAATCTAATCGCTCTCCACTGCTCAGTGCCGTAACGGTGTTGAATGAAACGGTAGGCATCCGCCATGCGTCCTATTATTGATATTCAATTAAGGCGGAAAACGATGTTGAACGATTACTGTACTTTCAAAAATTCATCATCGACTTTGCAAAAAATCCCGACAGTCGGAATTCCACAGAGATGAAGAAAAGCCTTCGAAATTACGGTATAATCGCATTTTGTCGGAGCAGGACAACTCGGCGCCGGGACGATTCAGAACAGGAAAAAGAACTTTTGATATTTCCCATCAGACACCATTTGACTTAACAACAAGGCCAAAGCAGATGTCTTAATGGGTCAAGCCAAAGTCTAGGACGAAGAATCCAGTTAACATAGTGAATTTTATGCTCGCTGCGCTCGCGCAAAATTTACTAGACAAACCCTGCGGCAGCTCCTAGGCTTAAGCCCAAGGCAGTTACAATATGGTTAACTCAGAACTAAGCCTTAAAACTCAGTTAAAACATGTTTCCCAACAACACGAAGTGAGAATAACAAGTCCTCGCCCAAATTTTCCTCAGGTAACTTTTAAAACTTGCGCAAGGCGCAGAAGACTTGAACTCTGCCATAGAAATTATGTTAACTTCAAAAACAATTCCGGCGCCGAGTTGTCGCGTACCGGCATTTTGTTGCCAAATTCAAGCCACATTCAGGTAGCAACAGTGAAGCAGTTGGACTGCAATCCAGTTGTCTGCTACCGTATCCAAACGCGGACAAATTGATCAGAATGTACTACACGGCGATTCACCTCAAACTGACGGATTGTGTTATTGAAGCGCAAGCTCCACCTCCTCCAGAGCTGTCTACGGAACAGTACAGAGAAAAGGCTGCAAGCGCAGCTTGGCGAATGGGTTCGCAAACGTTAGCATTTCTCGTTATGAATTTGTTTCTTTATTGCTTCTTTATTTGTTTATTTGCAGTTTGCTGAGCTTTGCTTACGTTCTTGTGATTAATAAATTCCACCATAAATCTTAAGGACAAAGCAATTCGCGCTTGTGACAGTGACTTTTAAAATTGATATTTCTCAACTGCTATTGCATGAATTTGCACGAAATCAACACAATAGAATGATGCCTTGCGGATAAGTTCCCGAGAACAGATTTTGCTAAATTTAGCCCTAGATTGCATGTATAGCCGAGTTAGGGGCGATGCGGAGGCTCTGCATCGCATGCAGACAGCGTGTCATTTTAACCGAGCCGAACGGGAACGTATAAACCAAACCATCTCAGGTAGTGTCACCATTTTCAGGCTCAAATGTGCGTTTAACAAGCCTTATGCAAAACAAGCCATCACCGCAAGGGTTTCCTGGGGCGCTGTCCAGCAATTTACGACCTGAAAAGGTCACTTTCCGCGACTACCAACAGCGAAAACTGATCTGTCACGTGCTACTCGACTGTTCTGGTTCAATTTTGGGCTCAAAATGCGCAGAAAGAAAAGCCCTACAAGCCCCCGGTGATCGAATCTTTCGCGTGCCTTTTTCTCAGCTCGGCTAGACCTGTTGTGCCAAATTTTAACGAAATCAAAGACCTCCTTTTGACGTCATTGTCTCATTCTCTTGATTCACCACCAGTAATCCAATGTGATCCGTTCGGTCGATTTGTTTATTTACGCAAAATTCCAGCGACATTCGATGCCTCCGACCGCATAAACTGTTGCGGCAGCGCGTGGCCGGTGTCAGTTTCAGCGATGGCTGCATTGCGGACGGTCGCCGCGTTTTTCGCGCTCTTTGTGGTGTTTTTTAGTGTCTGCGAGACGGAAGTGTCGCTGGTTGACTTGGACGACTCGACTAATGACGCCGAAAGTAAGGACATTGGGCTTGGAGAGTGTTTTTGGACTGAAATTTGGCTTATTTGAAGCGTTGAAATTGATCTAAAGGGCTAAGCTGTCACTAATTTAGCCAAAACTGAGTCGCTGACAGCAAGATAGAGTGTTCCAAAGTGCCTTAGCTCAGTATACTCAAGTTGCCACCTGAATTTGTGAAGACATTTAGATTGCTTTTTGGTAAAATTTTAACGTTTTCATGGTCCTAAGCGGGCTGAATTCAGCTTACGGCATAAGCCTAAGCGCTTCAGACACCGTAGTGCCAGCTACAAACTCACTTTTCGACCCTAAATTCTTAAATTTCAGCAATCGCAAATCGCACCTACGTGGAGGAGCAAACGGTCTTGCAGCGAAAACTCTTCCGCAACTACAATCGCCGAATCCGGCCGGTCAAAAACCAGTCGCTCCCGATTGACGTCATGGTGCACATCTACGTGATGCACCTCTCTGTCGATCAAAAGCAGCAAACGATCACCCTCAACGGTCATATCTACATGACGTGGCGCGATGAGATTGCCATTTGGGATCCGGCCGACTACAACGGCGTCCGCATGACGATGGCAAAGCAGTGGGAGCTCTGGACTCCGGATATTCGCATTGCGAACAGGTTAGACTACCGTAACCCGCTCAATTATCATTGATTTCTTTCAGTGTTGCCGGAGTCAGTCAATACTTTGAAATCTCAAAGCGCTCGCACGCGTCTCTTCAATCCAACGGTCCCATGGTCAGTTCCTTCTTCATTTCCACCCTCTTACCGTAATCCGCAGTCTACTAGAGTTGAAATCTACCCGACTTTCTCCATCAAAATGGCGTGCAAGTTTGACTACTCCGACTACCCCTACGACGAGCAGGATTGCGCTCTGCGCCTCTACACAGCGCAGCCAATGCGCGAAGTAACCCTCTCCGTCTACTACAACATTGCGCCTACCGTACTGCTCGGCTGGGGCAATCAGTCGGCGAAGAAGCACATCTCCGACTGGGAGCTTCTCTCAATCACCAACAACATCTCCTACTACGCGGATCGTCGATTCACGTACAAAGCGCCGGCAAATGGTGTAGAGTACGCGAGAACATGGTGAGCTACCGTAATCTCACGCCTAAATCAACGTCCAATAGGTCAATTCTGCTCACTTGGATCAAAGTGCGTCGAATCGCGCTCTATTACACCGCTTCTCTGGTGCTGCCCGGTATCACCGCGATGATGTTCAACTTTCTCTCCTTTCTGACCGACAAATCGGAGCATTCGTTCTATCTTATCATCGCCAATTTCTTCATTCAAGCCATTTTCCTTCAAGACGTAATCTTTGAACTTCCACCAGCAGTCGGCAATGCGCCAAAAATCGGTATTTCACTGAAATTTCAACCTAAAAGCTCAAATTTGTGATTTAGTGAGTTTTGGCGAATGGGTCCTCATGGGAACCGTCGTTGCGCTCTTTCTAAACTTTTGGATTCGCTACCTCGAAGCCAAAAACCAGCGATCTACAGGTCAACTCGCAATTTTCGCCCTTCGATTCGTTCCCGGCGGTCGGAAAGATCAGAAGAACACGTCGTCGCCAGTGGAAGACGGCAACTCTGTCGCTTCCGACTCAATTTCGCTAATCGAACCGGAAAATGCGCCTCGGCTAGTCAATGTCGTGAGACACATCTGCGCAGCGGTCTATTTCTTCTTCTCGCTGCTCATTGCGCTAATTTATTTGTGCTAATTGTTGACTTTTTGGTGTACTGTAGAATGGAGGAGAATGCTAGGCGTCTAGTATCAGAATAGAGGATTGTGTGTCTTGTGATTTTAAGTGTTTGGCTGCCATAACCGGCGCCACATAAAACAGTTTTCACTAGACCAAGCCACGTATTTCTCATCGCCTCAACACTTTTTTTAAGCTCATTAGGGCTACGGTAGCTTACTAGCAAAGAGGCCTGAAGGACTGACAACCAGCCCGATGAGGGAAAAGACCGACAAAGCGTAGATGAACGGGAAAATGGCGGTTTTAACGAGATACCACGCCGCACCAAGGCTACAGGGACTGTAGTGTTGTGGCTCACGCAATTACCACACACACGTACGCAACTCGACGCAAAAGCGAAAGTGAAAAGGTGGCGATTACGCTCGCGCTTTAATTAGATGGGAGGTGCGATAATCCGGGGCAGATTGCGTTTCATCCTCACACCTCTTCGTTTGGTCGTCAAGTAAACAGCACAAAACGCTGCAAGATAGACGGACAGATGGACGCCTTCGATGTGTGCGCCTTCGTTGTTTCAATTGAATTCAATTCAGTTCAATGGTTCAAATTTTGAATTACCACACTTGACATTGAAGTTTAAAATGAAAAAAGCCCTGCTTCTACACGCAAACGGACTCCGTTCTGCAAAAAACAACCCAATTTCACACATTGCGATGTGCACACCAATGCGTATTACATTTCAGAATGGTCTCAAAGCGGTCCAGGCAACGCACGCAAATGTGTGAACCGCCCGATTAGAGCAATTCACTAAATGAAGTGCTCTCCCTCCTCCTCCGCTCGCTCCCCTTCCCTCTGACGATGGAGTTTGTCCCGTTCGACTTTTGCGCGTCCGTCTGCGCGAAGCTAAAGAGCCCCGCTGAGTTGGAGCGCCTTTGTCGCAATAACCCCGACTGCGATTTCTGGATGACCGCCATAGCTGAGGAGAGCCTAAAGCGTCCGGAATTCACTCTGAAAATTAGTTTCACCGATGGACAATGGGCGTACTGTATCTCCGACTTGCCCCATGAAGACGAAATTTTGAATTCTAAACGCCATAGTTTCAATAATGACCAAAACCTTAAGATGTGCGACCAAAATCGCACTGACTATTTCAAGCTCCAAAAGGCTTTCGCCATACGACATTTGCGTCTAGCGGCTGTTATCTTCTACACTCTACGTGAACGCCTGAACAAGGTGAACATAGAAGTGCTCCTTCATATCCCAATATGTGAGCGAAACGTCAAAGAATTAATTACATTAGCCGCTCCCTACGTCCACAATACGCATTTTGTACTATTCAATCAACATACGACGAATGGCTTCCCTCTGGAGCAGCTCAACTACGTACTTGATGCCCTGAAAACGCACGCATTCCAGAAAATCAGTCGATATTTGCACTACAAAGATGATCCTGTTGGAGCGAAAATGCGACAACGCATTACGGATGAGTTGGGCGTTGATGAAACCAACGACCTTGAAACTGCACCGCGGATGCCATGTGCTGATGACATGTGCCTAAATCTCTCTGGCTAATGAGATCTTTTAAATCTCCATGTTCTTCCTATCACGTGCCTATTGTCTCTAATTGTGTTTTGTCGCATGTTCGGTGTAAGTTGGATTAATTTGGTGTGGGTCTGGAAGCGCCCATTGGGTTCTTCTTTCTAACTGTCCTCGTTCATCTGTTGTGTTTGTTATTCGTGTTGCTTACCATAAAAGTTGCCATAAAAGTTTAATTACCTGAAGCGGCCAGTGATTTTACTGATGCTCAGCGAGCTTTACAGACAAAACAGCACAAAAAAAAAAGATTCCACCGCCATTGGCGATGACATTACCCTTGTTTGAAGTCTTGCTTGTTGTATTGCTTGCACCTTGTGCTTCTAAAGGTTTCTGTGATTATTGGATTTTGTTACTTTTTTTGGTAATAAACCATGTGATAACTTGCAGCCGAAATTGAGCAAAAACCAACGATTCAAAGACTTTTCACATTTTGAAAAGGGTAAGGACGGACATACCAACAAACAAATAATTCGTACGAAGACGAAGAGATAGTGCATTCTTTACCACAGAGTCGAATTTGACTCTCTTGGGTCTTAGATGTACGGGTCGAATTATAGACCTAAGCGAGTCAGTTGCAAATTACAGCGCAAGCTGAACGCATTGTGATTGTTCGCATGTTCGCCCACACACTGCCACCGCTAGGCTGCGTTTGCACGCTCTGCGTAGCTGCGAATACGAATACGTAGTACGAATTATTTGATTTTTAATTTTTTGTTGGTATGTCCGTCCTTACCTTAACCCTCTTCAAATCTTTTCAAAATGTGAAAAGTCTTTGAATCGTTGGTTTTTGCTCAATTCCGGCTGCAAGTTATCACATGGTTTATTATCAAAAAGATTAAGAAAATCCAATTATCACATTCAAGCATCCGTGGATAAGATCAATTCAAATTGCAGTGATTTGTTGTAGTTGAAGCCGAAAACAAGCCCGTCGGTTCTTCTCCAGGAAGACCGAATACTGTCAAAAGTCATCTGATTTTCTTTCTCGAACTCGCGAAGCTCTTCCAAGAAGTACAGAACCATCTTTTTGGCGCGAAAGACGCACCTATCCACCCCAACTAGAGGCTTTCTGTAGAATTGCTTAAAGAACTCAAAATCCAATCGCTTAAAAGCGTCAAATTGCAACAATCGATACGGTTGCTGCAACGCGAATTCCTCAATTGCGGAGCAAAAGTCGTCGGAACATTTTCCCGCCACGATCAGCTTCTCCAAAAAACCGAAACGCAAATGCGGTTTAACAAACGCCTCGAATAGATCGTGCTGAGAGTCTAGATGGATTTTCGTGAATGCTTGTTTGTTGCAGATTGAGAGCAGCTTTTCAAGCGTCTCATGTGAGAACTGAGCCGATTCTTGGTAGCTTAAAGCGCAAAACTCCGCCTCGTAAACGTAGGGAGCGGTAAATTCAAGAATTTCCTCGATTTCTGCTACAGACGCTCGCGTGCCAGTGCAAAAGTCCGCGTTGAAGATGGAGATTTCCTCCAAACGAAGATGTCTTTTCGCGCAGATCGTTTGGAGCACAGCGAAGCTTATGGTCTCCGCCCTTGAAAACTTGAATTTGTTGGGTTTATGAAACGGATCGGAGATGATATGCGCCCACTCACCTGAGGCGCAGCTGACTTCCAGTTTAAATGCCGGGCGCTTCTTTGTCTCTTCGCCGATCGCGGCGCTCCAATAATCGCAGTTGGGATTTTTGTGACAGAGCATTGCCAAGTTGCCCACGTTCTTGAGGAGCACGCAGACGGATTCACAAAAGAAGAACGGAAGAAATTCCATTGGTGGAGAGGAGGGCGGCGAATGATCGACGAAGTGAGGCTGATATGCGGCCTCCTGTGCGGTTTAAAGTGTGAATTATACGAAATACTGTTGTTTAGAGCTAACCTGAATCAGGACTTTTGCATTGCATTGGTGTGAAAGGGGTGAACGAACAAATCGAACAATTGGGCGCCAGTCTAATACAGGGTTAACTTTGTGATTGGTCGTAGCACGCAGAAGCTTCTCTTGGCTAACTATATCGTAACTGCCATAGGTTTAGGTTGATTGCTTTAGGGGTTTAGCCTAGTTTTTAGCTTAACAAGCTTTGTAGGGCAACTTTTAGACGTGTTTAACATGGCACCAAATGACCAACACTAAAAGATCGATGTACAAAATTCACTTGACGCCTAGTAGCGCCAAGTTGACAATTACCGTATATTTGTGTTTATGCTGTTCTGCTTGCTGACAATTTAACGTCTGCTCCGCATGCCCGCTTGCACTGACAGGAGCGCATCTTTGTACGCCAGCTAGATACAGTACCGTATTCTATGAACGCATCACGCGCCTTTACACATTATCAATGTGTAAAGGCAATTAACGAAAATGGCAATTCAGGTTTTTTTTTGAGCTCACTTCATGCAATGTTGTTGCGTCCTTTTCTCACAATCGCTGCTGTCCTGTTCGCCGCAGTCCCTTCGGTGTACGTTTTCATTTACACGCTGATTTGTAGTGGAAATGAGAAGTGCAAAGCTACCGTATCAGTTTTGCCCGAATTGTCGCCAACAGGTAAACAAAAAGTCAGTGTTTCACTCTCAAAATAGAAAACGCCCTTTAGAACAACTGCACGCGATGGATGCGCAGTATTTCAAAAATCTGACTGCTCAGTTTTGGCGCCTCACGCGACCTTCTGAGAGTGGAACGGAATTGGCGCGCGAATTCTCTTCTATGATGGCCGAATACAAGAATAAACGTTCGGTCTTGTTGAATGACACAAGTGCAATGGTTCGTTGGAGCTCTTTTGCTCAAATTCGGTTGATTTTAGTACGAAAACGACTTTGAAAGGTTACTGTATCTTCAACAATTCATCATCGATTTTGCTGAAGACCCGGACAGTCGAAATGCGTCAGAACTTGAAGAAGGACTCAAGAAATACGGTTGGATTGTTCTCTTCTACCCGTTTGTATCCGTTGTTTAGGTAACTCAGGAAGTGTTTGGACCATAGGACTGGATCCTGAATGCCTAGTACCGTATCCCCGCGCGGATAAGTTGTTCAGAATGTACTACAAAGCGATTCATTTCAAGCTGGAAAAATGCGTCAAGAAAGTGCCAGATGAAAGGTTTCCCCTTCAAACTTTCGATGCTCGCTTAATGGGTGGCTTCATTGTATTTCTTCAGTTGGTGCTGTTATTGTGCTGTATAGGAATGGATTTCGACGAGCAAAAAGAGAAGAACGTAGCTTATAGCATTTTGCCATGAATTTTCAACAACATCGTGATTTTAACCACTGCGAAAAGCGCCTCTGAGATGCTCTACATGGATTGTCACGAATAAAAAACGTTCTCCTACATTATCCCGAGTTTGATAGCTAGAGCATTGGCACATTTAGTACTACAGTTTGTCCGGTCCGGTGGTTGTAAACCACCCGGACCTCGACTAACAAGGGAACCTCACGAAGTGTCCGCCTCCGATCGAACTGTAATTTTGCGGGGTAGTTGTCATATATGAGTACATGCATTTCCCAAAATATTTTGTGCTCATGCCAGGAAATCATAAAGTTCAAAGCTTACCAGGTTGTAAATTGGCGTTGTTAAGATGTGCCAAGATATGCGTTCGTCATACTTTTTTGAGGATTCCTCTCTGCTTGTGTCTACGAAGGAATGTCTGAAAGGCATCGCTGACGCGTTGAAGGCCCCTGAGTTTCGTGAAGAGACAGGCTGGCTGAAAACGGGTCGATTCGAGTAATTTCATCACCGTTACACAGTCGCATTTTTCTTCTATTTTGGAGTAAGCCATGAATTTGAAAACTTTGCCCAGCTCTCGCTCCGCTTCATGATATTTGTGTCGAATGTTGAAAACAAGACTTGTGACTCTGCTCAACGGGTCTCCAGTTCTTCCAATGCAATCCCAATCTCCGGATTCTCATCTGGGCAGTAGAGAGTCGTGGTGGATCTTTTCTGGATGGATGCAGCGCTTCTCTAGGATCTAGAAGAAAATGAGTTTTTGATTGTTTTTGAACTGCGAACTTTGTTTTTGTTTTTGAAAACTTTTGTGGTAGCAGCTCGCGGCTCAGTTCACGACAATACCAATCTCCCGATGAAATCCTGTAGTGTACCCTTGATCGAACCTAGCTTGATATGATGCCTTTATGCAAAAATAGGGGGCAAGTGGAGTGGGCGGAGCGATGGCGAGCGACCGACCAGCCGAGAGCGTGCGCGGCTCAGTACTGATCTGATTGCGAGAAGTGAGGCCATCGGACGGCCCCACGAGCGCGAGCTCCTGTCGGCCAGCGAGCTGCAAGCTGCGCTACCACAACCTTCCTCGTCGTCGCGCGCTTCGATCACACAAATTTTTGAAAGTGTGAAAATGTCAATGCACGTTTTCATTGAGCGCTCATTGAGCTCAGTTCATGCAATGCTGCTGCGTCGCTTTCTCACAATCGCTGCTGTCCTGTTCGCCGCAGTCCCTTCGGTGTACGTTTTCATTTACACGCTGTTGTGTAGTGGAAATGAGATGTGCAAACCTACCGTATCAGTTTTGCCCGAATTGTCGCCAACAGGTAAACAAAAAGTCAGTGTTTCACTCTCAAAATAGAAAACGCCCTTTAGAACAACTGCACGCGATGGATAGACGCTACTTCGAAGCTCTAAATGCCGAGTTTTGGCGCGTCACGCGATCAACTCGCAGTGGAACGGAATTGGCGCGCGAATTCACCTATATGATGGCCGAATACAAGAAGAAACGTTCGGTCATGTTGAATGACACAAGAATAACGGTATGTTGCTCCTCTTTTGCTCAAATTCGGTTGATTTTAGTACGAAAACGACTTTGAACGGTTACTGTATCTTCAACAATTCATCATCGATTTTGCTGAAGACCCGGACAGTCGGAATGCTTCAGAACTTGAAGAAGGACTCAAAAATTACGGTTGGATTGTTCTATTCTTCTAGCCTTAATATCCTTTGTTTAGGTAGCTCTGGAAGTGCTTGGACCATAGGACTGGATCCTGAATGCCTGGTACCGTATCCCCGCGCGGAGAAGTTGTTCAGAATGTACTACAAGGCGATTCATTTCAAATTGGAAAAATGCGTCAAGAGAGCTTATTCGTCAGGTGGAACTGTTTCCGTTCAAACTATGGCTCGCTTAATCAGTGGCTTGATGGTATTTTTACAGCTGGTGTTCGTATTTGGCTGTCTAGTAGAGGATTGCGAGCGACAAAAAAAGAAGAACGTAGCTTATAGCATTTTGTCCTAAGCGTGATTTTAACAACGCTCTGCAATGCTCTACACATGGATTGTTACGAATAAAAAACGTTCTCCTACATTCTCCGAGTTTGACAGCCTGAGCATTGGCACAGTTAGACGCATCTTAACTGCACTACAGTTTGTCCGGGTCTGTTTGTCCGGTCCACCCACCCGGACCTCAACCCAGCTTCCCAGGATGTAAATTGGCGTCGATCACTCGTTATGATGTGCAAGGAATTGCTACATCAAGAGATTAAGCGAACATTGAGACGTTAAAAATCTTTATTTCGCATCATAATCGGTTACAAAAGACTTGCAAAAACAAAAATCAATTTACATACTAGGTTTTGTAGAACCTAGAACCAGAATCTCCGCCTTTGTGTCTTCTTTGTTAACAATTGAAAGCAAAACAAGTTTTGGTCCCGATAAAGGGAAGCATAAACTCTTCAATCAATGCGTTCTCCCGGCGATGCTGTACGGAAGCGAGACTGAGCCACTGACGATAACCCAACGGCGAATGGAGCGCAAGATCGTCGGGATAATCGACTCCTTGACCGCTGAAGACCAATGAATGGCGCCCGCCGACAACGAGACCCAACCGGACGACCACGCATGCGATGGAGGGACGAACTTGTGAAGAAAACGGGAGGACATTTGGGTCTGACACAATGGAATATTATTGATACCACAATTAAAGTAGAAAGTTGAAGTTACGAAGTTACAAAAATTACGCAGTCTCAAATCTTATTCTTGTGTCAAGACCACTTTAGACAGCTGACATGTTTTGTTGCTGCTAATGCGAACAGTAACACCGTCGCTTCTCTTCCAAGATAGCTTTCTGCCATCGACGGACCGTTTTTCTCGCCCATCCTTCTCGAATTGCCGATACTTTTTCAAGTATTTGATTGTGGGAAACCACGCCATGATCTCGCATTTCTCTATCACATCTAGAGGCTTTCTGTAGAGTTTGTTAAAGAATTCCAAGTCCAAGCTCTGAAAGCAGTCCATTTGCAGTCTGCACAATGTTCCTGTCAGCGCGAATTCCTTGATTTCCGCATTAAACTCATCTGAACACTTTCCCAATATGATCAGTTCTTGCAGATGGCCGGAATGGAGTTGCGCTCGAAGAAACTGCGTGATTAGTTCATGTTGTGAATAAAGAACGATTTTCTGCAATGGCCGCTCCTTGAGGATGCTCAGAACACTATTGAACGGTTTCTCTCCGCGGAAGTGATCGAACGCTGCGGGAAGCCGAAATTCCGTCTTGCAGACATAGGGAGCCGTGAACTTGACAAGCTGGTTTAACTCTTCTTCGGTTGCCGTACACTGCGCTATAGCCATAGGACCAAAAGCAATCTCTGTCAAGCGGTAACATTGATTTTTAACCCTCAGTTTGAACTCCTCAAAGTTGGCGCTAAATGTATGAAACACTCCATCTTCAACTGAATTGTTATAAATGGAGTAGGTCCACTTTTCATCGACGTAGTCGATGTCTAGACTAAATTTTGGACGCTTAACAATCTCCTCCTTAATGGCAGCGGTCCAGTAATAGCAGTCAGGATTGTTGCGGCAGACAATCTCCAGAACTCCGAGGTTCTTCAAGATAACGCAGACGGACTCGCAAAAGTAGAAAGAAACAAACTCCATCGTTAGCGGGAATGGCGGCTAATGAACGCTAGTGTACGTGTAATTGGAGGTGCGAGATTTTTGGCTTTGGCGCCATAGCGAACGATCAGGGATCGCCGCGTGAGAGATGAGACGCCGCGAAGTTATCAGTGTATTGTATTGTGTGAAATGTGAAATGTGTGAAAAGATCCTGGCTATCCAACGCCCCTACAACTAGATGAGGAAGTGAGGACTGCGTCTTACACGAAGCCTTTCTGCAAAGCTGTAAAATAGTGAGAATTTGGGCTATGCTCGAATGCAGAGGAATGAGCTATCTCTCCATCGATATAACTCTTACCAACCTCAACTAAATGAAATCTAAAATTAAGCTGACCGCCACCCAAGTGCGCACAGCTCCAACCTAATAAAAGCACTGCAATCACCTTCCTGATGACTCCAATTTCGCGACTGAAAAGTAGTTCGACACGCAATCCGAGTCTAGGCCGAACCTGAACCTCCCCAATCGCTTCCAAAAAGCACTCTAGTCAAACAGAGCATAATATTTATTACAAGAACAACAAGCGCTCTTAATTCACCCATTCCTGGGCTACTGCACCAAGGTTATTAAACACAAACTGGGCATTGTTTGATAGCCGCGCTGGATTGTAACGGTGACGCCGTCCGCTCTTCTCCAAACAGCTTCCGAATTCCCAAACGAGACTAGACTTTCCGGTTCAAATCGGCGCAGATCCTTCCAGACAATAAACGAACCCACAAAACTGCATTTGTTATCATTGAACAGACGCTTTCTGAAGAGCTTCTGGAAAAACTGAAAGCTAAAGAAGGTTTCTGGAATTTCCAAGTTGTCGTACGCGCCCTTCAGAGCGAATTCTTCGATACTCGATCGCAAGGCTCTCGAACATCTAAGTGACACTTGGAACTCTTTCAAATGATCCGATTTCAGCTGCGCTCTGAGGAAATCCTCCATTGGAGATGTGTACATGTCGTGCATGTCGATAATGTTGATTTTGCCCAACGAACGACGATCTCTGTACACGGCCAATATGTCGATGAACAATTCATGCGGAAACGCAGTATTCGTAATCTCAAATTCAGTTTTGTACATGTACGAAGCGGTGTACTCGGCCGCTTTCTTGATCGTCTTCTCAATTCCGATAAAACGAATAAGGGTCGAACAAGGACCGAACATGATCTTTTCCAAGTGGTAATTTTGCTGCGCGGACATCGCTTTGAAGCTTGCAAGAGTTACGTCTCCACCTGGTGAGCAGTCGATGCTGTAGAGCCAATCTCCTTGCAAACTGCAGCCAAAGTAGAACGTGAATTTTGGACGTTTTTCAATGTTTTTGCCGATCGCATTGTTCCAGAAATCGCAGTCGGGATTGTTGCGACAGAGGAGCTCCAGTTCTCCGAGGTTTTTCAAGATTTCGCAGACGGACAGCGAAAATTCGAACGGAACAAACTCCATAGTTGGAGAGTGAACGCACGAGCTTGGTTTGGGAAGCGAAGCTTAAACGCGTGTGAAAACGAGAAAAAAGGCGCCATGTGAAGTGTGAATGACGCGTTTCATTGCGTTGCGTTCATCACGAGTCTCGGCACGATCATCCAGAAAAGGAAATTGCAGGTTTGCCGATGTTTAACTCAATTTCAAGCCTGTTACGCGCCGCCGCCATTGCCAGCTTCCGATACTCTTCGGACAGCGGACAATAAACCAGTAGCTGACATTTCAGCACTTCTAAGCGTTGCATGCGGTTTTCCTCTCCCGCGTTCGGCTCCCGGACGTTGAAGAGAACGCGTTGATTAACGATAATTTACTTCAAAATCAAACAGCTCGAAGATTGCACTCATTCAAGAACAAACGTGATTTCATAATAAGGACTGAAACATTTCATATTCTGAATCGTTACCGTAACGCCGTCTGCTCGTCTCCATACAATTTGGCGACCGTCATACGACACTTGAATTTCTTTTTCAAAACTGCCAAAATTCGTCCAAAAACAAGCAATAATCGCAAAGATTGTGGATTTCTTCACATCAACCAGCTGCTTGTTGAAAATTCGTTCAAAAAAGTCAAATCTCAAGGCAGTATTCTGAAATGTCATCGAATGGAACGTTCCATTCAGAGTGAATTCTTCGATTTTTGAGCGAAAATTTTCTGATAAATTTTGCGGCAACTGAAGCTCCTTCAAATGAGTGAAATTAAATTGAAATTGAAGAAAATCGAGAACTTTGGCTGAAGGATCTTCCTTCAGGATGCAAATTTTCTCAAACGAGCGGCCTCTGTAGATCGCTACTATCCCATCGAAAAACTGTTGTGGCGTGTTTCCAATGTCCAGCGTTGTTTTGTAGATAAGAGAAGCCGTGTATTGTATGATCTCGTTGATCTCTTCACAAGTTGACCGAATGCGACCTCCGAAGATGCCAAAGGAGATTCGTTGCAGACAGAAATGTCGATTCTCGCAAGATTCTTTAAACTGCTGAAAGGTCACTTCTGTTCCTCTTGAGTAGCAGATACGGTAGTCCCATCGTTTTTTACTGCAACCCACATCGAGAGTGAATTTCGGTCGTTTCTCAATCTCCAAATCGATGGCGGCGGTCCAGCAATAGCAGTCGGGATTGGCGCGGCAGACGAGATCCAAATTGGCTTCGTTCGTTAGGAGCGCGCAGACGGACTCGCAAAAGTAGAACGGTAGGAACTCCATAGTTGGAGAGAATGGCAACGATTGCACGAAGGAAGCTTATATTGCGCAAGCAATCTTATGTGTGAACGCGATAGTTCGGGACAAAGGACGCAATAGTGGATCAATAAAGATTAAAATGCGCACTACGGCTCAACCTACGTTCCGCAACGGTCATTTCTTTAGTTCTACGGGAGGTTTTGTTCTTTAAGACAGTTGTTGTGTTGGAGGTGGAGCCATGACACGACATTTGCGCGCTAAACTAGACTTTTTTAAATTTAATTTCACTTACAATTTCAATTTTGGGTGTGCTATATTGCAATTTTCACAGTTTTCACAGCTCCAAAAAAGTCTCAGATTTTTCTGAAATTACGTTTACCCCTCCCCCCACATTCGACCCTTGCGACCTCGCTGGTGAAATCAGAATTCTTGTAGGACAGCTCAGTCTTGAGCTATAAAACTTAGGGGGGACCCTACATTTTCTAGAAAATTACTGGTCCTGGCGCCATGTCATTGCGGTTGGAAATGCGTTGTACGGTAGCACTTTGACTGTTCTTCGGCGAAACTGACTATTTCCGGCCATTTCGAGTGATTCCGATGGCATGATTCGCGACCTCGAATTGGTCTAGAATAGTAAACACAGGTTTGTGGCCGAATAGCCGAGAAACGATGAAAAATCGATTTGTGCGGTTGCGCGCGAACGGAGGTCCACGATTGGTCAGCGAATGACAATTTTTTGCCTTTTTTGGGCCAAATAGCCGTAAAGGCCACATCCGGCTGACCGCTTCTCCTCACGAGTAATCATCGCAAACAATAAACGTTAATTTAGTTCAAAACAAACTCTTATACTCGAGAAAAGGTAATTTTGTAAAAATGACTGGAACGTTCCAAAATCTTAATCGCTACCGTCACACCGTCCGCTCTTCTCCAAACCGGTGTGCGATCATGAAACGCCATTTGAATTCCCTTTTCAAATATGCCACATTCCGTCCAAAAACAGGCAAATTTCGCTAAAATCGTGCATTCTTTCACACCAACAAGCTTCTTTTCGAAGATTCTTTCAAAGAATTGACGGCTGAAAATGACATTGCGAAATGACAACGAATGGAACGTTCCATTCAGAGTGAATTCTTCGATTTTTGAGCGAAAATTTTGAGATAAATTTTGCGGCAACTGAAGCTCCTTTAAATGAGTGGAATTAAATTGAAATTGAAGAAATTTCAAAACTTTGGCTGAAGGGTCTTCATTAAGGATGCAAATTTTGCCAAACGGGCGACCTCTGTACATCGCTACTATCCCATCGAGATACGTTTGTGACGTGTCCGCAATGTCCAGCGTTGTTTTGTAGATAAGCGAAGCCGTGAATTTGATGATATTCTCGAGTTCTACAAAAGTTACACGATTGCGAGTACTGAAAGTTCCGAACGAGATTCGCTGCAAACAGAAACGTTGATTCTCGCAAGCTTTTTTAAACTGGTGAAAGGTCACTTGTTCACCTGTTGAGTAGCAGATACGGTAGTCGCATTGTTTTTTACTGCAACCGATTTCAAGAGTGACTTTCGGTCTGTCCTCAAACTTTATAGTATCGATGGCTGCGGACCAGTATTTGCAATCGGGATTGTCACGACAGAGGAGCTGTAACTCAACCGGACTGTTTAGCATCGCGCAGACGGACGCGCAAATGTCGAAAGGAACAAATTCCATAGTTGCAGAGAATGTAAGCGAGTGCATCAAGCAACGCGATTATATAGCGCGTGAAGCGCGTGTAATCTTAGGTGTGCAATATTGCGACGCTTCAGATGTGAACTGTGAATTGGACAATAGACTCAATAATGAATCAATACATATATAGTCTATTTCTCGCCTAGCAGTGCACGGGTACTGTAGGTGGCCCAACGTTTGTCGCGGCAAGACCTATTGTGGCAGAATCGTCTAAACCTGCGGATTTCGGGATTTTTTGTGTAATTCTGACGATTGCATCGTGTTCGATTGCATCGTGAATTGACCATAAACTGCACCCTCACCATCTGTAGAAACAGGTAAAAGGTCGGCGAACACGATGCAATCGTCAGAAATACACAAAAATCCCGAAATCCGCAGATTCAGACGATTCTGCCACAATAGTTTAGGTCTTGCCGCGACGAACGTTGGGAACGCAGTACCCGAGCACAGCTAGGCGAGAAATAGACTATATCCTTAAAAAAAACGCGAGCGGGTGTGGTCTGCAAGATGAAGAAGAAGCGGTGCGGCCCTGCGGCAATGGCGCTCGCACATTGGAGCTTCCGGACGTGAGCGGCTGCTCCGAGGAAGACGTTTATCTGCAATCAATCGAGAAAGTCGATCTGGAGGCAAAACAAAGCGGGATTCTTGGCGAAATTGTGCAGCATTCTGTCCGCTTCGGCTGCAATCTCATGTCTCCCGTATGCCTGTTACCGGAGGCTTCGACGGCTTCATTGATGGGTGCAACGGCCGCGAAGCGCTCAATTCAAAGTTTTAAATGCCACACACACACACAATAGAACGAGTCGACGCCTTTTTCGACGGCCCCATTCATTTTCAAGGCGACAATACGTGCGATTGCAGTTCCGCTTTGTGGCGCTTTCAACTGATAAACACGAGGCGCTCTTTGTGTTCGAAGCCACGAGACCAAAAAATGAAGAAAATACGCACGGCGACCACCCTGATAAAGCGTTTTACGGTGTTTACATCGCCATCTCTCGTGACGCAAGTTGTCCCTATAAAACGCCAACCTGATTAGCAATCGGCAGATCTGTCTCCACGATGAAGCTCTTCCTCACCCTCCTCCTGCTCGTCTCCGTGCTCGCCGTCACCGTCTCCGCACAGAGTCCCTGCTACTGGACCGAGTGCATGTGGGACTTCACTCACAACATGAACGTCAACTACTGCAAACAAGGCTATCGCAATGAGAACAGACAGGACTGCTCGATTAACGAAGCTGGTGGTTTCTGGAACTGGAAGCAGCATTGCTGCCCGGAATGAGTCTCCTTCTCTGCGCTCCTCTGTATCCTCCCTATATCTGAGCTGAATAAACGCTGAATTGCATTAATCCTGGCCGCTTTGGCGAGGCAACACGTCAGCGGCGGCTTCCGCAGCACTCCTTGTCGGCTACAAGGGAGATCTGACCGGATGGATCGATTTATTCAGCGACAAAACCGCGATCGCATCTGCAACGCAAAGATTCCAATCAGTCGGAAAACAACCATAAATCCGATCAGAATGCCGATATTCACGTAGATCCAGTGATATTCGGTGTCAAAGTCAAATTTCGTAATCACATCGGTCCCGTTGACGCCGTCGATGCACGCGTTCTTTCCGCCAGGCTCACATCCTAAAAGAACGCACACAATCAGGCCTACAATGACCGCCGTCTTACCCTCAAACGTTCCCACATCGGACCATTTATTGATCAGAACGCCCTGGAACGCGTATCTCAGCCATGAGATGTACCGTAGCGGCGCGATGAAGACCGGAACGGTGCGAACGAAGAATCCAGCGAGCATCATCAGCGGAATGACGATGACGAAGATGTAGGCGGAGGCGGTTTCCATGTCGCCGAAGACGCACGCGCCCGCGTAGCCGATCGACGTGGCGACGTTGGTTATCAGCGTGCAGATGAGGAGGAAAATTCCAAATTTCGAGTATTCGTTAAACTCGTGCAGGGCTGAAACAAGCGTCATCAACTGCCGTTCAACCGTAGCCTTACCGACTGTGTAGTTCACAATGACCGCGTAGATGACCGGCAGAGCGATATACTGCGGCAATTCGGCCAGATTCTTCCCGATAAAGTAGGCGTCCGTGCGGTAGATGTAGGCTTGCTTCTCTCGCAGGAAGACCGGAATTTCACTCGTAAACACCTGAAATTCGACTGAAAAACGGTTAAAGTAAGATTTGCTCACATGAACACAGGGGAGCATAAACATAAACTGCATGTCGAGGACAACCTCGAAGAGAACGCCGTTGAAATTCATCACCGTGCTGCTGCGGACCTCCGTTTGGAAATTGGCAAAACCGACGACCACCGCTGTGATCACGATTTGAATGAAGCGCACTTTGAGGAGAAGCGGATCGCGTAGCGTCGAGATGAACGAGCGCTTCGTGCAGAAGTAGAGCTGACGCGACCATGGAGCTGCGTAGCCTAGCTGCTCATCGCTGCCTGGCTGGAGGCTTCGTTCCGAAACGGGTTTGCTGACGAGTTGTTGGAATTCTGCGTAGATTTCTGAAGCTTCGAACGTTTCGCGCACTTTCTGAAATTAAATCCGGTTTTTAAATCTGATTCCGGAGCTTCCCATCACCCCTGACTGCTTCCGTGCCATCTCAAACCCGACAATAAACATCAAAACTCACAATATTGATCTTCGTTCCTTGCTCCTCGCGTCCCTCCGACGTAGCCAACGTATGGATGACATGATCAGCGGGATTCGTGAATCGCGGGAGCGGATACCCGGCTTTGGAGAACAAATCGCACACTTGATTCGCCGGTCCCAAATAGGCGACTTTGCCCAGCGACATCAGGCAGAGCTTGTCGAACATGCCGAACACCTGCGACGAGGGTTGATGAATCGTGACGACAATCGTTTTCCCGCGTTTCGCCAAGCGTTGCAGAGCGACGACCACTTGCCGCGCCATGAAGGCGTCCAGTCCGGAAGTCGGCTCATCGCAGAAGAGAATCGAGGGATCGGTGAGCGACTCGGATGCGAAGGAGAGGCGCTTCATTTCGCCCATCGAGAGGCTTTTACCGAAGCGCAGAGAGATCTTCGTGTTCTGGCAGTCGATCAGACCCATCTGCAAGCCAGCAATTAAGAAAACAACCCAAAAAACGAGCAAAACTCACGTCTTCCATGACCTTTTGCACTCGATCTTCGCGTTCCTTGAACGAATAACGCGGATGCATGCGTAAATGAGCCTGAAATCGAGTGGATTAGACCAAATCAAGCCGAGAGAGCAAATTACCGAGAAGGAGAGATGCTCCTTGACCGTGAGATTCCCGCAAAACAAGTCAACCTGCTGGATATACGAGCTCATCTTCATCATTTGCTCGTCGCTGACGCTCTCACCGTTGACGCCGATTTCTCCGTTCCATTTCAGGCCTTTTCTGTTTCTCCTCGTCAAGATGTTCAGCAAAGTCGTCTTTCCAGCGCCGCTGAAAGCAAAATAATTCGAAAATGCGCCTCAAATTGACTCAACTCACCTTTCGCCCATGATGGCCAGCAGCTCGCCGGGTTCCGCGACTCCGGAAACGCCATGAAGCACCTGACGACGGGCGTTTTTCTTCGAAAACGCGGAGAAAACGCCGCTCTTCGCCTGCGATGGCACGGAAACTTCGATATCTCTCCAAATCAGCGATTTCTGCGCCTAAATTCAAGATTAATCGGCGCAATCACGCAGAATTCACCTCGTCGTAGGAGCCGGTCAGGGAATTCTCGCTTCGCTGCTCCCCCTGCGAGTGTTTTGTGGAAGAAGCAGATGCTGAAGATGAATCGCTGTTTTCGCTCATTGCGCGGAGCTCAAATCGACCGCCACACCGAAGGCAATCGGCTTGCAAGTGACAATGAGTGATCGCTGGTTGCTGGGCGTCTCATTTGCGCTGCAGGAGAGCGCACGAAGCCGGCTGACGGCGCAACGTCACGTTCGTGTGGTTGCTGATACGTATCGAACTATTGGCTCGTATATCCAGTGAGTTGACCTGTTTTGCGAGGATATCACAGTCAAGGAGCATCTCTCCCTCTCGGTAATTCGCTCTCTCGGCTTGTTTTGGTCTAATCCACTCGATTTCAGGCTCATTTACGCATGCATCCGTACAAGGAACGCGAGGATCGAGTGCAGAAGCTCGTTTTCGGGTTCTTTTCATTATTTCTGGCTTGCAGATGGGTCTGATCAACTGGCAGCACGGCCAAAGCCTCTTGATGGATGAAATGAAGCGCCTCTCCTTCGTATCCGAGTCGCTCACCGACGATGCGTTAAGTAGACCTCCGGACGACGACTTCATGAACTACGGCAGCCTTGTTGTTCCAAGGCTTCTACGAACGAACACTGAAACCGGCCCTGTCATGGCAGTGAAATCGCGATTCTCTCAGCTTCTTCAAGAGCGCTCAGACGAATTTTCAAAAAAGCAAGCAGAATGAAACTCACACATATTGTGTAACACATACATATTATCGCAAATGTGTGAATTCTATGGTCTGAGCTGTTGCAGAGCGCTTATTGTTAGTTCTTTCGACGATTTTGAACGCGCACAATGCATTCCCCTATATGTTGGGGTTTGTTCTGTGCCAGCTCGCTGCCTCTGGCATACATATGGAGTTATATGCTATTTTGCGGCATTAACTGTACTCTGAAAAAAGAACCTCCACCACCTCCTCAACCCTCGCTTCCAGGTAAAAAGGATTGCAGCGAGTGAAATCATTCAATTTAGAACAACTGCTCGCATGGGATAGTCGATACATCACCAATCTGAACGCTTATTTCTGGGACACAGTGGAACACAGACGTAGCGGATCGTATTTGGCCGAACGTTACACGGAGTTGCTTGCCGAATATCAGCCAAAACGATTGGAATTTGAAAGAGTCTTGAATCTCCAGGTTTGAGTCTCAAATAAACCTCCTGTACATGTGAGTTTAGAGAGAAGAATCAATCGAAAGATTACTGTATTTTCAAAAATTTCTAATTGCTTTTGCAAACGACCCGGACGGTCGGAACGCTGGCGAACTGGACGACATACTCAAGAAACACGGTATGATTTGTCACAAAATTTCATCCTCTTTTAAACTTTTGTTTTTGAGGGGACGGAATGACAATAGGCTTCAAACCGGACTGTCTGATACCGTATCCCAGCGCCGAGAAGCTTCTGAGAATGTACTACAAAGCGATTCACTTGAATTTAAAAAACTGCGTCATCGAAGTTTACCCCCAACCTCAACCTCAACCACCACCACCACCACGTGCACTCGAGATTCAGCGTTATCGGGACAAAAGTCGTGCAATGGCAATATCTGTAATATCAGTTCTGGCAATTTGTTCTTTGATTGTCTTTGTTGGTTTGGTCAATATGGATGAGGAAATAAAGAGACAATGATCATATTTTGCTTTTGATCAGGTTTTCCTAGAGCGCGTAGACGAATTTTTCAGGAAACGAAACGAAAAAAAGGAAACGAAGCGTTCAAAATCGTCGAAAGAACTAACAATAAGCGCTCTGCAACAGCTCAGACCATAGAATTCACACATTTGCGATAATATGTATGTGTTACACAATATGTGTGAGTTTCATTCTGCTTGCTTTTTTGAAAATTCGTCTGAGCGCTCTTGAAGAAGCTGAGAGAATCGCGATTTCACTGCCATGACAGGGCCGGTTTCAGTGTTTGTTCGTAGAAGCCTTGGAACAACAAGGCTGCCGTAGTTCATGAAGTCGTCGTCCGGAGGTCTACTTAACGCATCGTCGGTGAGCGACTCGGATACGAAGGAGAGGCGCTTCATTTCATCCATTTCATCTGTGGAAATCCGTTTGATCCGACAATAATTCTGTCCTATAGACCTTCTCAAATTTTCTCGTCGGCGGCGCTTTAGAAATCGGTCTCAGTTCCTGCACAAACACATCAAACTCACACACCTATTGTGTTCTTTATTAGCCGCAAATGTGTGAATGCTACGTTCTGCGATGTTGCAGAGCGCTTATTGTTAGCCATTTCGACGCATTTGAACGCGCGATGCATTCCCTTTCTACACGTTGGGGTTTGTTCTGTGTCAGCTCGCTGCCTCTGGCATACGTATGGAGTTATATGCTATTTTGCGGCACTAAATGTACTATGGAAAAAGAACCTCCACCGCCTCCTCAACCCTCGCTTCAAGGTAAAATCGATTGCAGCGAGTAAATTCTAATCAAGTAATTCCAATTTAGAACAACTCCTCGCTTTAGACAGTAAATACATCACTAATCTGAACGCATTTTTCTGGGACACAGTGCGACAACGACTTGGCGGATCGTATTTGGCCGAACGTTACACAGCGTTGCTCGCCGAATATCAGCCAAAACGATTGGAATTTGAAAGAGTCTTGAATCTCCAGGTTTGAGTCTAAAATAAACCTCCTTTACATGTGAATTTAGAGAGAAGAATCAATCGAAAGATTACTGTATTTTCAAAAATTCCTGATTGATTTTGCAAACGACCCGGACAGTCGGAACGCTAACGAACTAAACGACCTTCTCACGAAACACGGTATGATTTGCCACAAAATTTTATACACTTTTAAATTTTTGTTTTTGAGGCGACGATATGACAATAGGCTTCAAACCGGACTGTCTGATACCGTATCCCAGCGCCGAGAAGCTTCTGAGAATGTACTACAAAGCGATTCATTTTAATTTAAAAAAATGCGTCTTGGAAGTTGAGTACCCCAGACCTGAACCACCACCACCACCACCACGTGTTGTCGTGATTCAGAGTTATAGGTCAAACGGTCATGGAGACGCAACAATTGTACTATTAGTTCTGGCAATTTGTTCTTTGCTTGTCTTCATTGTTTTGGGCATTGTGGAGGAAAAAATAAAGACACAATGATCATATTTTGCTTTTGATCAGGTTTTTCAAGACGAATTGAACAAAACAACCTTGAATCGCACCTGTTGTTTAGCATATTAGTTTCCAAATGTGTGAATTCTATGGTCTGGGCTGTTGCAGAGCGCTTATTGTTAGCCATTTCGAGGCATTTGGACGCGCGATGCACTCCCTTTCCACACGTTGGCTCATGTTCTGTATCAGCTCAGCGCCATAAGTTGTTATATGATGTTTTGCAACGGTAGATATACTATAGAAAAAGAGCCACCTCCTCAACCGTCGCTTCAAGGTAACACACATTTCTCAAGCAACAATGCGTGTTATTCCGACGATAATGCTCATCTTACGTAAATAGTTAGTTAAATGATTTTTGCAGGGCTTGTTTGAAGAGCACGCAGTCCGCCTTTCTGTCGCAACACCAACGCAATGTGATTATGCAGCAAAAGGTCAGCAAAGACCACCGGGATGCTGCCTTCTACGAAGCCTGGTAAGAGGCAACCAGCCTAAGTCTTTGGCATTTACAATCCGATGAGTCTAGGAAGCGGCAGAGCTCACATGTGAGGTGGCGTTCAGTCAACTCAGGTTCCTGTTATCTTATGCAGCGGTGCTTTGTAACCAGACTGTTGTTTATTGCCTGATCTTGCTGCGTCAAAAGTTTTACTCAAATTTCAAGATCCATACGTTGCTAAATGACACAGTTCCTTAAAACACAAGCAATTCTGAGCTCTATTTGAACGAGGTCGAGAAGCATTGTTTTAGAATGAATTTTTGTTTTTAGTAATTTTTTTAATTTTAGAGACACAAAAACAAGCGTGAGATCAAGTTCCAGGGCATTTAAGATGATAGGTGACATGCTTGTTATATGACGCAGTTCCTTAAATTACAGGCAGTTCTGACAGCTTGAGCCTTATAGGCTAACATTTTTTGGTTTTACAGCCTACAATCCGCTCACGACTCGACACTATCAGCCAACACACTGGTAATGTGTGAAAAGCGCTAATGTGTTATAAATCAGTATTGCGCAGCAGTTGCGCAGCATCTTGGTGCGTTCGAACAAGCACCATGCATCCGCTTTTTGAACGTCCCGCTCGCTATGCATCTTTATTTATTATTGGTTTAATGCCTGCAATTTACTCGTTGAGCTATGCGCTAGCCTGTAATGGTGGTGTGTGCGACGTGAAGAATGTTCCTCCGCCACCGCCTCCACTACCGCCTGATGGTAAAGCAATCTGGTTAGCACTGAAATGTAATTACATTGAATTTTAGAACAGCTACGCGAGTTGGACAGTCAATTCATCGAAGAGCTGAACGCTCATTTCTGGGACAAAGTGCGAGACAAGAGCAGCGGAACCGATTTGGCGGAAAGTTACGTTGAGCTGCTCTCCAAATCGGAATACTCCCAAAAACGAGCGGAACTTGAAAAAGTCCTCAATATCAAGGTAAATAAAGTTGATTTTTTAGCTTAAAAACACAAAATTCAGAGAAATAACACAATTGAAGGCTTACTATACCTCCAGCAGTTCATTATCGACTTTGCAAACGATCCAAGCAGCCGGAACGTGGACGATTTGAGTGAAAACCTGAAGAAATACGGTGACCAACTAATTAAACCTGATCGTGGTGTCACAATAGGATTGAAACCCGACTGTCTTGTACCGTTTCCGAGCGCCGCGAGGCTGATGATACTCTATCACAACGCGATTCACTTGAAACTACGAAGCTGCGTTCTCCAAACTTCTCATCCTCCACGACCTCCACCACCTCCGCTAACACCACAGCACTATCAAAGAGAGGCTCAATTTGTATCAGCGGCCATGTGTTTCATATTCATTCAGTTTATTTTAATTATTAATTTATTGCAATGTGCATTGTCGCGAGTATCGCGATAATTATTCCGATGCCCTTTGCTTCTGTCCACATTCGCCACCCGCCGGCGGCTGACTCATAACGCGCCGGCGTCAGTTTTATGACTTTCCTCTCTGTGCGCCCGCAGCGCACCCAGATTTTCCTCACCTTTGTCACTTTTTCGTTTCATCACCGTGCCGAACGGTCTGCTGTATAAATTGTGTGTTAATCCTGTTCACAACATGGTGCATCGGACCTAGATCACCGAGCGTTCGAAGAGCAGATGGTCCGCCCAAGACGACGATCGCAACTGCCACTGAACCACCGCCGAAGTTAGGTACGTTGCCCCGCTGCAACCCCTTGCTCCCCCAACCGGTCGCCCGAAGTGCGACATCGACAAGTAGCCCCGCTGCGACTCCATCTGAGACCGATTCTCACCTCCGTCGCACCGATCGCGAACCGACCAACGTCGCCCGATTGCGACCAACCAGCCGATTTCCTCAACAATCCAGCGCGCATCCCCCGAGCTGTTGACTTTTTCCTTTCCCATCCCACCACCTTCGACCAGCCGAGCGCTCACACCGCGGTCGACCCGCAGAGAACCCCTCCCCTCATCACAACGCAGACCATGTCAGGACCCATTCGCAAGATGATCGGGCCCACTCGAGCCCGATTGGCAGATCACATCAAAGACACTTGCATCACGAGATGCAACTGACGTTGAACGCAGGAGACGCCGACTCACAGACGTAACATTCAACGTCTTCTCAGCGACTGTCGAAACCGAAATGGTGTTGACTCGTGATGTGAAGGCCCTGGCGTCCCTCAATGACAAATGGTCAGACAATCTGCAACGTCTTGAAGGACCGCCGAATCGGAAGAATTCGACAAGTTAACGGATGACGATTGCAACTATCTGGAAACCCTGGCCGAAGGAGAGATGGAACTCAACACCGTCAAGGAATGTCTGATGGAGCTCAGCTTCGATTCCAGCTCACAGATCCTGAAGGTTAAGCGCCACCATCGAAGAGATTAGTCATCAACCTGTGACGATGAACGATCTCGAGGACCACGAACGGTTTTGTTGTGCAATAGCAGCAGATTTAATGATTCTGGTTGTAATATTCAAATATATGCTTTTAGCCGATTTTGTGCAAGTGCCCACATACAACAAAGATGGTGTAGTTCCAGCCACTCATGAGTGTATCCAGCGGATATGAACCGTCGAGCCATCGGCGAGCAGCATCCCCGTCATCTAAGTAAACTCCGACCAGGTTATCACCTTTCTGAATCCCTCTACGACCGTATTGTGCACATGAAATTGTAATCAATGGCCTGAGGACCTGTGATTTCAAGAATTCTGATTTCACAATCGAGGTCGCAAGGGTGTTTCAAGTCAAAATTTCAGGAAAATGTGCCCTTTTAACATTTTCTGAGTTAGGCCTGATGCACTAAGCCAATACTAGGAATGCTCTGCTGCTGCGCGTCAGCGTAAGATTTTGGCAATAAATCGGATTGTCTGTTACGCGTTAACCAGACCTAGTACATACTAGATCACCACGCGTTACGTGAGCAAATCCTCGTTTGGTATTGGATTTCAATGTGTGAATTACATATGTGCGTTGCGGTTGCATTCATTGCCCATTAGTTGGTCATTTTGTCTTGTTGTGACGCGCAATGGCCTTCTTCACTAAGCGCGCATTACGCTACGTTGCTCTGTTTTTGATCGCCATCAGTCCTTTCGCATACCTGATGCAATACATGATTCTATGCGAAGGTAGATGTACGAGGACAGAAGAGTTGCCACCGAAGCCGCCAGCATCGTTTGAAGGTAAACTAATCAATTTAATGAATTTAATTTAATGAAAATTCAGAACAACTGCGCGACTTGGACAGTCGCTACATTAACGAGCTACACGTTGTTTTCTGGGAAAACGTGCAATTAAGGCTCAGCGGAAAGGATTTAGCGGATAATTACACTGCGCTGTATGCCGAATATCAGCCAAAAAGATTGGACTTGGAACGAGCGCTCAATATTCAGGTTGCAATTTTTTAAAAGTTCATTTTTTATCGATTTATTAGAGAGAAAGCGAAATTGAAAGATTACTGTTTCTTCAAAAATTCATCATTGATTTTGCAAACGTCCCTGGCAGTCGGAGTGCTTTGCAGTTGGACGAAGGACTGCAGAAATACGGTAGGATCTATCGTAACTTCTTATTTATATCGTTTCCTAGGCGATGGAATAACAATAGGCTTGAAAACCGATTGTTTGGTACCGTATCCGACCGGCAAAGAACTCGCCACAATGTACTACAATGCGATTCACTTGAATTTGCGGCATTGCGTTATTGAAGCTCATCGTCTTCCGCTACCGCCGCCTCCTCTCTCATTTCAGGATTATCGGGACAAGTTTCGCTTTAAAGTATTCTTGGGAATCATGCGTCTTCCTTACTTTGTCGTTGTGTGTTTTTTGGTTGATTTTATAAATCGAATTGACCTCTACATCAATTTGTCGATTTTTGTGGTATTTTCGAAGCTTAAGAAACAGCCAGAAAAAAACTAAAATGCATTCAAATTGATAAAAACATCTAATCGAATCTGGTTAACTGCAAACTCCCGACTAAATAGGAGTGGTCGTGACATGGTTCATTTGAGAGCTTTGCGGACATTAGGCTTCAGACAGCACTATCTCATACAGTGTCCCAAAAATCATTATAAGGCAAAACGCGTAATTAGCCTCGGTAGGTCCGATACGTTGACAACGCCAAGCGCTGTCAGCAACATTCCAGTGCGCGCGTTCGAAGTGACGTTCAATTCCGATTCGACAATAGCGTGTCACCAGAAAACAAGGAAATCAAAGATGAGATTAAGGAGACCAACAGATATAGAACCTACTGTAGGATGAAAATACAGATTCAACAGATTTATTCAACAGTCTTCATTTCTCAACGCACTTCTTCGTCCTCGACCCGCCGCTAATCATAGTTACAGAGCCGAAGTCCACTTTTGTTTGCCCCACTTCGCCTAATTCGCGTCAGGACGTTCTGCGAGCCGGAGTTCTGAGCGAGATATTCATTGATCAGACCCTCGAGAATCTCCCACGACTCGAGAATGTCAGATTCGGTCGATCGTTCGTGGCTGACGTTGATGCGGCACACGTGGATTCCCTTCACTTCCGAGTGGGTGACCATGAGCTTGTGCGATCTGTTGATGTGATCGACGAGGCCTTTAGTGAGTTTTCCCTCGGTCTGTTCATCAAAGTGCTTCACCTTGAAACAGACAAGTCCGAGTTCCCGTTTTCCGACGATTTTCAAGCGCGAATCCGTCCGAATCAGACGCTCAAAGGTCGCCGCGTGGCCGACAATCCGACGGATGTACGCTTGGAGGCCGGCGATACCGTACATGCGGAAGAGGAACCACAAACGAAGTCCTTGGAAGCGGCGACTGAGCGAAATGCCCCAGTCGCGAGGGTCTACGGAATCGAAGCTCTGATTTTGGTAGTAGGATGCCTTGATCTTGAACGCCGCTTTCACCGCTGCTTGATCGGTAGTCCTACAAGGATACTGTAGGCTCATTCCTTAGTGATTCACTTACCAGATGAACGACTGAACAGCCGCTTGAAGAAGGAATTTGTGGGTGTTGACGTTGAACGAGTTGGCGAGTTCGAGGCCCTCAGCGTGGACGCGGAATTCAGGACAGATCAGCGCGCTTCCAGCGTAAGCTCCATCAACGTGGAACCAAAGACCGTACTTCTTCGCCACTTTGCCCACTTCGGTGAGGTTGTCGAACGAGCAGATTCCCGTTGTTCCCATCGTGCAATGGACGTGGAAGGGAATCAAACCCTTTTTCAAGTCTTTTTTGATCTGGCACTCGAGAGCGTCGCCTCGCAGAGCGAAATTCTCGTCCGAATCGACCTTATGAAGGCGCACCATTGCCATGTTGCAGCCCTTCTCGAACGAGGAATGCGCTTCCGGAGATCCATAGGCGACCAAGCGTTTTAGGACGTTCGTCTCCAGTTCCACTCGCTGGTCTTGCGGCGTATCGTCGTTCACCTTATCGCTCACTTCGTCCTTGATTTTGTTGAAACGCGAGGCGAGGATGGTCAAGTAGATGCAGTCTGATGCCGAGGGCTGAAAGAAAGGGTTACGGTACTCTTACAAATAGCTGTTATTACCTGAATGGAGCCTCCGCCAACGCTATCTTTACCGGTTCCTTGGTAGAGGAACCTCTCCGAGAGTCCGAAGGCTCTGCCGAGCCAGTTCACCATCGCCATTTCCATTTCCGCTAGAGCAGGACAAGCGTCATAGGTGAAGCCGACGACGCCGAGCGAAGAGAGAATGACGTCGGCGATGACGTCAGGGAACGAGCATCCGAGGGGGAAGAACGCGTGGAAGCGTTTGTGTTGCCAATGCGTCAATCCGGGGATGATCTTCGTGCGGACGTCGTTCATGATGCTCTTGAACTCTTCAGGATGCGTTGGACCTTCCTTCGGCAGTGATTTCATCAGAAATCCGGGTTTTTGATCTGAAAATGCGCGTTAATTGTGTTGGTTGAGATCGACTACGGTACCGGTCGTCACGGGGTATCGATCGTTGTTCTCCAAGTAGTCAATCGCGAATTCCACCGCTTCGTTCATGTGCTTGGAGAAACTCTCCGCGGAAACGGGCATCTGCGAGTCGAATTTCTTCGGCGGCCTTGTGTGAGCATCGTAGCTCGGGGGCGCATCAGGGATAGGCTCCTTTTGCTCGTCTTGTGCTGTGAGACAGCGGCGGAGATCGTGCAGCGATTGCAACGAGGTCACTTCGGTGGTTTTACCATGATGGACGCAAATTTCAAACAGGACGACTGCGATCAATAGGAGGAAGATGCAAGGAAGCAGGTAAGAGCCTGACTGGAACCACGAGACCATCTGAATCATTCACTACAGAGCGCAACTACAGCAGCCGCCTACCGTATTCAATGAGAGGCGAGGTAGCACCGACGCTTTGAGATAAGGGAGCGTCGTGAGAATGTGAATTAGCGCATTGTCGGCTTCTTCGCTCTCGGCTGCCTCGATCAACGTTGGCATCTCGTTGAAAAGCGCCTTGAATCCGGCGTACGCGTTCAACGGGAACATCTGGATGACGTTGGAGCTTAGCGCGCATCGTTCGCCGCTGATCCTGAAACGAAAAAGTAATATTTTCATCAAAAAAGCGGCAAATTACGAGATCTGCACGACGACGTCGTTGTGCGCCTGAATTGCGATTTCATCGCAAATGTTCGACGCCTCCAGGACGTTCACTTGGCCGACCTTGATTCCATGCGCTTGCGCCTGCTCCGAAAAGAAGTTTTCAATCTGAAATTTTGATTTAAAGGAGGCTAAAGCGAGCACCCTTACGTTAGAGACGAATCCACGCTTCGCTATCGGTTCATAAACGATGGAGAGATTGTTGATTTCCGCTTTCTTCAGATTCAACAAACTCGAAATCCTATCGGCGAGGAGAAATCCAACAAACGCAGAGATGACGACGATCGCCACCGTCTTGACGACCCCCGATCGCAGACGCGGAAAACGATCCGCAGAACGCATTGCAGAGTAATGCATGTGGGCTGTAATTCAGTGGCGTTTAAAAAGAGCACCAGAGAGTGGAGATTGCAAATTCGCAATTGCAAAAGACTTTTACGTCTCGAATTAATTTCACTAATAGCGCCGCTGCTTTCAATTGTTTCCGTCTGCAATTCCGTCACCCACGCGTTCTGATTGTTCGATGTGCTGCTTGCTCTTGGAATTGGGCGGCAGATGCAGAAATTTAGTAGAAGATGACTTTGCTGCAATGGGAATTGAGGAAATTATGTGAGGAAATGAGTTTTGAGTCAACGGTACAAGCTAATTCGAGCTAGATTATCAAAAATAAACGATGAATTGCAAAATATAGGCGAAAGCTAGAGTCGAATACGCGGAAATCACGACAATCGATCATGATTTTATTTCAAACCTCTCTATAACGGCAATCTTAAAGATACCAAGCAAAAAAACGGTCATTCACTTCAACACTGATTAGCAACAAAGGTGTGATCACAGAGTCGTAAAAATGGAGCTGCGGGCGCAAAAAGGGAGCCAAGGAGGCAAAGCATCGTGCCGAGTTTAGGAAAATGCACTTAAGCGCGTTAAATGCGTATTCAAGTGGCAAAACCGGGTAGATAGTTGAAAAGGAACAAAGAATTTCCAAAATTTAACGCGGAAATTCAGTCTTAAAAGCCAAATTCAGATACCGCGCGTAATAGACAAACAGACTGTCATTGAGCCATCAGCAATCGTCACGTTTTTGAGCTAAAAAGTGAATGTTAAAATCCAATTAGAAGGCATTTTTAGAGTGAAATTGAGCCATTTGTGAGCGCTGCAGCGTTGAATTCAAACTAATCTACAATTTTACGGGGGGCGGAAAACGCGCTTTTACACTTCGATATCAGCAAAATTTGAATGCTACAGTATACACAAGTCAGAATTCATTCCTAACTGATTGTATTTCAAGCAACCAAACGTTCATTTACTTCACCGCCGATTCGCAACAAGGTCAACTGTGCTAAAATCACAAAATCGTAAAAATGGCGTTAAAATACCACACCGAGACGGCGAAGCACTATGCCGAGTTCAAAAAAATGCACTAAATGCTCTGCGATAACACGGTGACCGGCGAAGCACAGCGCTGAGATCACAGAAATGTGCTGTGGTCACGGGAAATCAGCGCTGCCGCAAAGATAACAGCAATGAACGGCGGCGCACTGTGCTATGATCATAAAACCGTTCGGCTGGTGCTGAGATAGCGCAATGAACGGTGCTGAGATCACAGAAGCGCAAAAATGGCGCTAATATAGAGCGGTGAACCGGGAAGAACTGTGCGGAGATCGTAAAAATGTAGGGAACGGCGCTGAGATCACAGAATCGTAAAAAATGACGCTGAGCTAGCGTATGGAACACTTCCTCGTTGGCTCAAATCAACACGGAAATAAATTGCCGGGACGGAACTGCAATGAACAATGTAGCTTCGTACAATGATAACTGTGGTCTGCGAGTCATAAAACGTATATTCCTTCAAAAGGTCATTCCTAGGTTAAATGCTTTTAAGTTGACCCTGCCTCTATTGAGTGAATTGATCTGCTCTGAATAACAACCTTAAATAGCACTGAACACCTGTTAAGAAAGTCGCCAATAGATTAGATTCATTTGGTGACCGAATAGTTAAATCTCTAATTACCAAAAGCAGCTCAAGATTCCATTTTTGCACACTTTCATGAGATAAAATTGATTTTTTTGTTGTTGAAACAGTGTTTCAGTCAGTTAATAACTCAAATTCTTAAGATGCGGTAACAGAAAACTGGTTTCAATGGCGGTTTAATCTCTAGTTTTTTAAACAACAGACAAAATACGCCGTTAATTGAATAATTCAAAACCATAGATCCCCTTAGATTCGCGGTAGAAACGGTCACCGACAATAACCCACACTTCAACCGTAAACATTACCAATAGAACAAGAAGGCGAAAATATAAGCCAGCTTGTATGTGTTCGGACAGAATCACTGAAGGAGACCGCGGCTGCGGTGGACGTTCGGCTCTAATAACGCACTTGGTTAGTTTGAAATGAATAGCCTTGTAGTACATTCTGCCGAGTGTGGCGGCATCGGGATACGGTTGCAGACAGCTAGGATCGAGGCCAATTGTTGAAGCAGTAGTGGGTGGGCCTAGAAGAGCAACGTTAACGGTTCTACAATGATAAACGCTACCGTATTCCTTTAGGCTTTCGTCCAATTCTGATGGATTCCGACTGTCCGGGTCTTCGGCAAAGTCAATTATAAACTTTTGAAGATACAGTAGCCGATTCACGTTGGTCACATTCTAATCATTGACGGTTACTGCAGCTGTACAATGCCACACATACCGTAGCCACCGAGCTGACAAGCGTAGCTCGCTTTCCCTCGTATGCGGTCATCATTTCAGTATATTTTTGCGCCAATTTCGATCCGCTTTCTTTGTGTTGAACGTGGTACCAGAATTGGATATTCAGTTCGGCGATATACTGAGTATCTAGCACTCTGAGTTGCTCTAAAACATAGGCTAATACTGACAAAATGGACTTGTGATACCGATAGGCGGCAGATCGGCTGGAGGTGGAAGTGGCCTGCAACTGTTATCACTGCAACAGAACATGTACAACCCAACGTAAGCAGGTGCAAATGTGCTGAGCAACAAGGACGCAAAAGCTAGCGGAGGTCGTAAGAAGAACATAGCTTGCAATGAGCGTTGTCCGTAGAGTTGTGTTTTGTCCATGTTATTCACACATTTTGAACAGAAATCAATGCATTGCTCGGCAGGTAGGATCGTCATTTTGGCGCATTCCATTGCGCAATGCATCCTTTTGTTGAACACCTTGTTTGTTCATTATGCATGTGGCTGATTACATGATGAGAATTTGAAACAAAATTGAACCTCAAGGTAAGATGAACTTAAATATGAAATTCAGAGAGAAAACACAATTGAGAGATTACTGTACCTTCAAATATTCATAATCGATTTAGTGCAAACCGCGCCTCCATGACATTACCGCGAAAGTCATTACCGCGACGTCATTACCGCGACGACATTACCGCGAACGTCATTACCGCGACGTCATTACCGCGACGACTTTACCGCGACGTCATTACCGCGAACGTCATTACCGCGAACGACACCACCGCGAACGACACCACCGCGAACGACACTACCGCAAGGGCTCAATATTGCTCAAGTTGCTGAGTCAATTGCGAAAGCAGATTCAAAATCTTAATCATGATAGCTTGTGTTCAAAATGAATTCAAATTGAAAGACAACAGTTTATTTGGCTAAAACAACAGAATAACAGCCAATTCAATGCAATTTAGTAAGTCAGTCTTCGGTGCCATTGTCGTACAATGGTAAGACAGCAACTTCAAATAGCTGATTGTGTCCTCGCGATAGTCTTGCACGAAACGTTGCCCGAGTGAGATCAACTTCTGATCATGAACGCGGTAGCGGTACTTCTGCGGACGTTGCCAAAGACCGCCATCTGGGTTCAACAAGTACTCCCGAAAAGATTGACTTGGAAAAACTTGAATTAAAATTGAAAAAACTTTTTGTCTAATGATAAATTGTTGTTGAATTGTTGAATTTGAAGTTAGCGATTACGCGACAGCACCGCGCAAAAAAAGAACGCGCAACAATGTAAATTCACTAGGCAAACCCTGCGGCAGCTCCTAGGCCTAAGCCTGTACTTAGTACGATGCCTGCCGAAGTACGAAGCCTTTAGCCGGCGCGCCCTCTTTTGTGCGCTCTTTTTTTGCGCGGTGCTGTCGCCACACCAAGTTAGCACTCCGTAGAGCCTTACTCCTTGGCAAAATCAAAATAATCCAAAGGTCTGACAGCTCTGGAAATGTTCTCTCGCTATTCTATGTTGGAATAAACTTCTCATCAAACATCAAAGACTTCGTTTAAATTCGGAACCTCAATTAGGAACGGAATTGGGAATGCGTCATTACCGCGAAAATGGTGTTCGCGGTAGTGTCGTTCGCGGTAATGACGTCGCGGTAAAGACGTCGCGGTAATGTCGTCGCGGTAATGACTTTCGCGGTAATGTCGGGTCACCCAAACCGCACATAATCAGACGAAGCAGGTCAACTTGGCGCGGCCGATTTGGCGCCGAGCAATCCTAGTGCTTCGTACTTGGGCAGGCTGAGGCCTAGGAGCTGCCGTAGGGTTTCCTTAGTGAATTTTGGAGAATTCACTAAGGAAACCCTACGGCAGCTCCTAAAAAAAAGCTAAAATACTACGAACTTAGATTGTCCGGCGCCAAGTTGTCCTTGCGCCCAGTCGGTGGCGCCAAGTTGGCAGCGCCAAGTCAGCCGCTCCAAGTTGTCACGTACCGTAATCAGAGGAAGGACCTACGAGATAAGCAAACAAATTAGGCCAAAGCCTGATTTAAATAAAGCTTGAAGATAAGCCAAAGGTTAAACGAAGGCCTTTTGTGTTGTTCAAAAAATTGTTTTATATCCATTTTTGGTTGGTTTTATGCGGACGCCAAATTTAGAGTAAAAAAAGAAGAAAACCGATCTTACCGTGCACGCCGTGTGCTCAGTTTAACGTTTGTCGTCTTAAGAATGTAAAGTCCAAATTTAGAATAAAAAATGGCGCCCCTAAAAAGCTGGACCTTTAGGATGAGACTACAGTAAAGTACACGTCTAGTCTGGTCCTCTAGCAGTTTTACAATGTAGTTGCTTCTCCCGCATTCAGGTCGAATTTAAGTCAAACCATCACACGCGTCCACTGTGAATTGTCGCACTCTATCGCACATAAAAGCCTCGTTTCCTCGCTTACCCGCGCATTCTTTCCAAAACGATGGAGTTTGTTCCGTTTGAGTTTTGCGTCTCCGTCTGCGCGCATCTAAACAATCTTGCCGGTTTGGAGCTCGTTTGCCGCCACAACTCCGACTGCAGTTTTTGGAGCACCGGAATTGAGAGAGATCTTGCGAGTCGTTCCACTGCTGATCTTTTAATTGGCTATCATAATCTGCGGTGGTCCTCGTCCTCAACCTTGAACGGACTGAAAGCAAAGGGAAAATTCCGTCTGCAATATCTTGTGCTCTGCGCTAATAATGATTCAAAACAGTCGATGGCGAACAAACCCATTTCGTTTCACGAAATGGAAGAGATTGTCACGTACATTGCGGGCATTGTCTTCAAGACTGAACTGAAGATTGACTGCAAAATAGACAATTTTCTACAAGAAACGCCGTTCTATCCCGTTCTGGACATTCTCAAGGACCGCGCATTCGAGAAAATTACGTTTGTAGCGCATCAGTCGCAGCTTGATGAGTTTATTAGAGCGCAACTGCGTACCAACTATTTAATGGAACTCTGTGCGCCTGGAATTTTAACCGACGATCTGAGGTTGCAAATCGAGATTTTTGCGTTGAAGAACGTGATCAACAAGTTGGAATTGGGGATCGCAGTTTCCAGTTTTGAAGCTTTTGAGAAATTACTAGTAAAGCCTCTGTTTCAAGTTAGGGAGAGCGTTTTTCGAGTTTATGAATGTTTTGGACTACTTCATTACTGGGATCAGCTGTGCAAATATGGAAACGAAAAGCAAATTTCCTGTGGTCTCTTGAAAGCAAGTTGGAGAAGGAGTGAAGGTGAGCGTCGAAAGGGGAGAAGAACGCTCGTGTTTTAACGTAACTTTGTGTCAAAATAATTAAAAATTGTGGTTGCAAAGTTGAATGTAATAAAGTTGGGTACTACACCAAAAGCCCAACCAAAAGCCCAACCATGCAGTAGTTCAAGTGTCTTCAGCTGAAAGCAAAAATTGATTTGTTTTCATTAACCCAATTTATTGAGAAATTGAGAACGCGTTTACATTGCCGGCGTTTGCCGTCATGCGTTACGCTAATGCGTTGAGAGTAGGAGAAATCCCAGGACGGTTTAGTTGTAATTTTATTTGAGGCTATTCCATCATTTGCGCGCCTTCGGATCGGATCCTGCAAATCAAGCAGTCGATTTGTATTGGTCGATTTTCTCAAGCATAAAGCGCTCTTACTCACCACAGTTCTATGCAGCCAGACCGATCTGTCCGTCTTTTTGAACTGTTTGTCGTGGAACTCTTGAATCTGAATCAAACATGAAGTATAAAAGTCTTTCACGTTTTTCTCACGTATCGTGCCTGCGCTTACCAGCGTCATACAGCCGATAAAACGTGATTGCCATGTTTAACAGCTTTTGTGAGGACACCTCAACCTGATTCAGGCAAAGACCGCATTTTTTCACACGAATTTTCACACATTTTGCATTGTTCTATTCCAGCATTTACCTCTTCAGATCTCTCGCACCATTCTCACACAAACGATGGAGTTCATTCCCTTTGACTTTTGTGAAACCGTCACCGCACATCTGTGGAATCTTCCGGACTTGGATATTGCCTGCCGGGACAACACAGACTGCGAATTCTGGAACAGCGCCATTGAGAAGGACTTTGCGAAACGGCCGACATTCGATCTTGAAATCGTCTATCACAACGGGATTTGGTATTTCGGCTTTTGCAAAGGAAACAAAGCCGTCAGCCTCAGCGAGCTTCATGCAGAACGAAGGTTCCGTTTGAATCACATTTCCTTCGGTGATCACTACTACAAGGCAAAGCACACAGATTCAGCTTTACGGGCGGATTCCAAGAAAATCAAGCGATTCCTCAAGTACACCGGCTCCCACATTTTCAAGACCGATTTGGAAATCCTGCATACAGGATATCACTTGATACAAGACTCGCCGCTCCGAGGTGTCTTTGCAATCTACCGTGACCGTTCCTTCCAGAAAATTACTTTCCAAGGTGCGCAGTATTTGCCGGAGCTATTCCTACGAACGCAATTGAAATCGGACCATTTGAAGGAGCTCCATTTACCGGACGGTATTACTCGTTTTGATCCAAAAGACGCAAAACTTGCGTTGAAAATTACGTTGGATGCAGAAGTTATAGCGTATTAGGGAAGCCTGGTAAGCCAAAAATTAGGCTAAACTGCTAAGGCATTGAGCGTAAGCCTTAAGCAGTTACGATATGTCATGAGTTGGTTGTTAAGTTGTTGTAATTTTGTTGTCACAATACACGTGATTTATTTCTGACACATCTTGGCATGGCATCTTGGCGGTGAACAACTTGGCGCCCATTAAATTTGGTAAGCAGAAGAATGGCCATTTTAGCGGCAGGCTAAACGCCTCTAAAAGTTTGCTCTACGAAGCCTGGTAAGCCAAAAACAAAGCTAAACCACTATGGCAGCGTACGCGTATGCTTTAGGCAGTTAAGCACGCTTCCAGTTGATATTTTAAGACATTATTTCCCTTTGACTTTTGCGAATCCGTCTCTGGAGGATAACTGATCACAGCCAGTGCCTAAACCAGTCATTACTGAACTCACCAGGTCTATTTCAAGAAAGTCACCAAATTGTCCTGTTATCGAAATGTCCAAACTCAAAATTTGCTGACGAATCTGTAGCCATTTTTCCAAATACAGTCAGCTAGCGGACTGTGTATAACCACTCTGCTCTGTTGTCAAAGTGTGAATTTTACAAATCGTATTAGGACCAAAACTCGAATACCAAAAACGCGTTGCAACACTCATTAGCGTTGAATTCTCACCTCTTAATGAATGCATCGCATGCATCCACATTAACATTCCTTCCTCTTGCATTGTTCTCTGTTCCTACGATGGAGTTCATTCCATTCGACGTGTGCGAGTCCATCTGCGAGATCCTTAAAAACGTCGCCGATTTGGAGGACGTCTTCCGGCACACTCACAACTGTGACGTCTGGAAATATGCTATCCTTAACAACCTCAAAAAGCGCCCAAAATTGGCGCTTCTCATTAGATATGCTCAAGGAAAATGGTCATATAGTTTGGGGAGCCGAAACTTTGACAAATTCAAAGCGGCTTGCAAAAAGCAGAATTTCCGCTTAAAGGAAATCAGCTTCAGTGCTTTCCATAATCAATCTTTTCCAAATTCAGCTGAAATTGAAGAAATCGTCAGGTGCACGGCTCCGTTTATCTACAAGGCGGCTTTTAGTTATGATAACAAAGACAACGAAGCTGTTTTTCCAATGGAAACGCTCACTACGGCTCTATCGCTCTACGAGAAATGCTCATTTTGCAAGATCGCTATTCTTGGAGACGCGCATTTAATGGAAGACTTTCTGAAGGCTCAACTAGAATCGAGTCGAATCGAATTTTCGAGTTAAGTCGTTGTTTTTGGTAGACTCTTGAAATAAACTAGTTTGGAGCATTTAATGGGTTTTTGTGGCACTAAACACAAGTACGTGACACTTTGGCGTCACGACGTTCAACGTGAGCCAAACTCGGCGAAACCACTAATACAGTCAGCCTAAGTCTACGGCAGTTACAGCCATAGTTACGCTACGGTCTAAGCCTAAGCCCTAAGGTCGAAGCCTAAGCCCTAAGAAAATTTGGTATTATGTGAGGCACCCAATCGTCCGCTGCTCGACCGGTGGCACCTAATTCACCTCTTCTTGCCAAGTTTGACTTGATTGTACATTGAGCGAAAACAGCACTGAATTCGGTGTAATTACGCCAAAAGATCCGCGTGGAAACAGTCAGAAAACTTGGTTTTTCAACGTTATCGACCAGGAAGCATCCAATTCATGTCAAACGCTGACCAATCGTGGACTTAGCCGTTCGCGTGCAACCGCACATCGCGATTTTTCATCGATTCTCGGCTATTCAGCCGCAAACCTGTGTTTCCATGGCCATTCCAGACCAATTCGAGGTCGCGAAGAACTCTCAGGTCCTCAGAATCACGTGAAACAGCCGAAAATAGTCAGTTTCGGCAAAGAACGGTCAAAGTGCTACAGTACAATGGATATGTATACGACAGCAATCAAATCGCGCCAAAACCAGTGAATTTCTAGGAAATGTAGGGTCTCCCTTATTTTCTGTAGCTCGAGACTGAGCTGTCCTACGATAAATCTGATTTCACCATCGAGGTCGCAAGGGCCGAATGTAGGGGGTAGACAAAATTTCAGAAAAAAACTAAAAAAAAATTTAATTTTTTAAAAAAAATTGTGAGTGAATTATAGTATTATCATATGCGTGTGCAAAAACACAATTTCACATCCCTTGTGTGAAACAATGCATTAGTTCTCTCCATTAACGCAATAGACCTCGCGTTTTCTGCATTCACTTGGTGATTTTCAACGATGGAATTTGTTCCGTTTATATTTTGCGAGTCCGTCTGTGCGATCCTGAAAAACCTCGGCGATTTGGAGCTCCTCTGCAGCGACAACCCACAGTGTGCTTTCTGGAATACCGCTATCACAGAAGACGCCGAAAAACACCCAACATGCAGCTTTAGCATTGGCTACATGAACGGAGACTGGTCATACAACATCATAACGAACGTCCTTCCATCCTTTGAAGAATTTAAAGCAGCTTGTGAAAAGCAAAACTTCCGTTTGGGAAGAATATTTTTCAGTCAATTTACTCGCCAACATTCTTCAGATTCTGCGAAAATTGACGAAATCATCAAGTTCATGGCTTCCTACATCTACAAAACGAATTTTGTTCTTTTGAACGACCAAAATGGAGCTTCATTTGAACTAGGGATGCTCGCTAAAGCACTAAACCTCTTTAGAAAACGCTCATTGAGAGAAATTTCCATCATCGGAGTAGTAGATTTGATGGAAGACTTTGTAAAAGTTCATCTAAACACAAAACACTTGCAAAAGCTCTGTTTTGAAGGATTTTCCGTGAACACAATACGCCCGGAAATCGAGAAATTTGCACTCACAAGAACGTTTAAGAAACTGGAGCTTTGGAACAATTCTTTTGGATTTGAATTTTTCAAGAAGCTGATTGCAAAGCCATTGGAAATTGACGTTGAAAAAAGCGTTTTCGTAGCACTTTTTGATTTTCCTTGGGAGGATTTCAGCGAACTTGAAAAAGAGCGCCAATTGTCATTTGAAGCAAAGTCAGCGGAATGGAGAAGAGAGGATGGTGTTAGCGTGAAAATTGGGAATAAAACATCAGCTGGATTGCTCGCAGTTTGCCTAGAGCGCATCACGTAATTTGTGGTAAATTTGATAGTTTGATTTTGCTAATAAATGTCGTTGTTGTTCAGGCTAGTTTCATTTTCAAAAAACACTCCTCGGACTTACAAACACAAGCGTGGTGCTTTTGGAAATTATCCAGAATAAACGCGACTATTTTCGCCGTGATTTTATCGCTGTCACTTTCTGTGCTCTTACCCAATTTCTATATTGCATTATTTCATTAAAATTCAAAACTAGCTCGCTCAGATTTCCGCAAAGTCCAAATCCTCTATAAGATGGAGCGAGGAGAACCCCTTAGAAGTCGATTGAAACTCGAAAAAAGCATAAAAAGTAAAATTGCTAGTTTGGTTTCCAGTTTGTGGGCACCCTGTAGAAAACTGAATAAACTACAGTATTAGCACATGCAAGAACACAATTTCACACCCCTAATGTGAAACAATGCATTAGTTCTGTCTATTAACGCAACAGACCTCGCGTTTTTTGCATTCACTTTGTGTTTCTCCAGGATGGAATTTGTTCCGTTTATATTTTGCGAGTCCGTCTGTGCGATCCTGAAAAACCTCGGAGATTTGGAGCTCCTCTGCAGCGACAACCCACAGTGTGCTTTCTGGAATACCGCTATCACAGAAAACGCCGAAAAACGCCCAACATGCAGCTTTAGCATTGGCTACGTGAACGGACACTGGTCATACATCATAATGAACGCCGGCCCAACCTTTGAAGAATTTGAGGCAACCTGTAAAAAGCAAAACTTCCGTTTGAGAAAAATTATTTTCGGTCAATTCACTTGTCAGCATTCTTCAGATTCAGTGAAAATTGACGAAATAGTCAAGTTCATGGCTTCCTACATCTACAAAACGAATTTGGTTCTTGTAAACAACCAAAATGGGGCTTCATTTGAACGAGAGATGCTCGCTACATCACTAGCCCTCTTCAGAAAACGTTCATTGAGAGAAATTTTCATTACTGGAGAAGTAGATTTGATGGAAGACTTTGTAAAAGTTCAGTTAAACGCAAAACACTTGACCGAGCTCCATTTACAAGGATTTTCCCTGAAAACGATACGTCCGGAAATCGAGAAATTTGCACTTACAAGAACGTTTGAGAAACTGGAGTTTCGGAACAATTCTTTTGGATTCGAATTTTTCAAGAAGCTGATTGCAAAGCCATTGCAAAGGGGAATTGGAAACAGCGTTTTTGTAGCGCCGTTTGATTTTTCTTGGGAGGATCTCAGCGAACTTGAAAAAGAGCGGCAATTGTCTTTTGAAGCAAAGTCAGCGGAATGGAGAAGAGAGGATGGTGTTACCGTGAAAATTGGGAAGAATTCTTTAACTGGATTGCTGGAGGTTTGCTTATCCCGCGTAAAATGTGGTAAACGTAAAATGTGAGCGTAATGCGTAAAATTTGGTAAACTTATTTGTTTGATTTTGCTTATAAATTTTGTGGTCGTTCAGACTAATTTGGTTTATTACCATCACATACGATCCTTCACCAACATTTATGTCTTGAAAGTATTTTTAGCATCGTCGAGCTTCGTCCAATACTCGAAATGACTTTATTCAGCTGGGAGACAGGCGATCAATCACTTAGGAAATGCGCCAAAATGCACTCGGTTAAAATGTTTTAAAGTGATTTTATATCAGAACTTTCGAACTTTCGTTTTGACAGACATTTGCTATTAAAGGTCTTCTGTACCGTAATTCTCCCGATCGCAAAGCAAACAGCGTTCAAATCGGGGCAATCTGAAAACCAAATTTCGAGAGATTGGATTTTCTCCAGTCAAATCTTCTTAGAGGCCGTGGCAGAAGGCCCAGGAGTCGTGTGCACTTTTTTTTAGTTATTTATGGTACACCCAATCAGAACGAACAGCTGTTGAGAAAGCGCTGATCCGGGTTTTCATGTCCAAATGTTCATCACTGATTCTGCCGCTCTTGAAAAAAACAGAAAACCGACCAGGGTTTTCGTACAAACTGTGATTAATTGACCGTTTCTTCGATTCTTCGTTCGATTTCTTCGTTTCTTCGACCGATTGAAATCGATTGCGATAAAGCAGAAGAGCGCCGATGTGCGATGTTTGAGTTTAAAGCGCAACAAAAAACAACATGAATGTGTCTGTCTATCGGCTTCTAACAGCAATGCCGTTCGCTTATCTGCTCACTCGCTTTGTTCAAAGCGTCGAGTGTTGTCGGCTTTGCAGCCGAGAGGGCGCGTATGTGCGCCCTCTCGCCATCAACGCCAAAAACAGCGGAGACGCCTTTAGACCCTTGTAGCGGGTGCTGATTGATTCTGGATCGATTTTCAACCAATTCTTAATGGAGATTCTGCGCAAACGGACCAGGTCGCTTAGACCTACTGTACTGTGTTCCCATTTTAAACCACGCGGTGAGCAATTTTTGTCTTTAAGGGAACATTAATTCATTATGGTCATTAAGAAGCGAGTGGAGTTTGCTTTTGCGAGGACATCAAAGTCACGACGATTGCAACTACACTGTTACAGTAAGCTGAGCGAGCTCCTAATTATTCCATTGTAGAAAATAGTTTTAGTTCGACGATGGAAAACCATGTTTCCTTGGTTTTGCAAGTTTACGACCTATTGCAGACCTATTGCACCGTTTTCAATGCCGAGAAGAAGATTGTCTAGCGCGTCACCCTAGGATTAAAAGCCTAGTTGCAGAAGGTACTACACTGATTCTGGATAGACCTTCAGCCAAGTCACTTCGATATTCGAGATTCTGTGCAAACTGACCAAGTCGCTTGGACTTACTGTACTGTATGTATTGAAATGCTGCAAGCACAGATTGCAAAATCACAACGATTGACGCTTACAACTACATCGTTACGGTAAGAGAGATTTTTATCATTCCATTGTAGAACAACATATTTTAGTTCGACGATGGAAAACCGTGTGTCCTTGGTTTTGCGACGCAACTGGATGACAAGATAGTCTTGTTAATGCGGTTTACGACCTATTGCACCGTTTTCGATGCCGAAAAGAAAAGATGCCGCTCCTTATCAACCAGATCCTCCGACCGATTTTTGTTCCCACTTTAAACCACGACGCAGCCCATTGACAAGATAGTCTTAGGAATCCCATTTACAACCTATTGCACGGTGTTTGACGTCGGGAAGAAGATTATCTTAGTCTAGAGCTATGAGATTAGAAGCCTAGTTGCAGAAGGAACTACACATTTTAACTGATTCTGGATCGATTTTCGAATTGAGTTCGATTCCAGCCAACCGAGTTCGATAATTTGTATTCTGTGCAAACTGCAAACAGGTCGCTTGGAATTACTGTACTGTATTCAATGCTGCATGCGCAACACTGTGCCGATCGAAGACAGCAACTTTACAACGATTGACGCCTACAACTACATTGTTACAGTAAGAGAGATCTTTATCATTGTAGAACAAGTTTGTATTTTAGTTCGACGATGGAAAAACATGTTTCCTTGGCTTTGCGACGCATCCCGATGACCGTTTACGACCTATTGCACCGTTTTTGAAGTTGAGAAGAAGGTTATTTATGGCTAGAGCGACGAGTAGAACCCTAGATGCTGGAGGAACTCCAGCGATTTGTTTGATTTCTCTTAAAAATATGTATTTTAGTAAATTTAGCGTGGCGATAATCACCTTGCACTTTGCGTTGTGCAGCGGGAGCTACAGTTTGCTGTTACTGTTTGCAATTCAACTGAAATAAACTCAAAAAAGTGTTACTTTTCGTGTAAAACGATCAAACCTAGAGAATAGAGAATTATCAGCTAAAATAGTGACATTGTGCACGCTTAATTAGGGGGCTACAGCATCTCATCGGCGCTCATTGGTCATTTTAGTTGCTCAAAACATCTGAACAATTCCAATGTCATTGTTAAATACAGCAACGCTAAATCAAGGTCTCACCACGATGAGCCTTCACATAAACATCAACACAGTGCGGACTGTGGCTACTCAAAACTGTTTTGTTTTTGTAATTTTCGTACCATCGTACCAAGGTGAAAAATTTACACATTGCATCCATAGCTTAGCATCCATAGAGACACACAAGCCTTCCTGTTTCTTTTCTGCACACAACTGAACAACGCAATGGAGTTTGTCCCGTTCTACTTTTCCGAATCCGTCTGCGAATTGCTGAAAAACAATGATGATCTAGAGATTCTTTGCCGCAACAACCCAGACTGTCAATTCTGGAACGCCGCCATTGAGAAGCACATTGATGACATCCGTCCGATTTACAATCTTCAAATTGAGTATTTTGCTAGGGAATGGTCGCATCGCTTTTGTGAAGCGAATGAAACAGACTTGGCTTTCAATGAAGTCTTGTTGATGGAGAAGATCGAGAAGCGCTTGAAGAAGCGGCGGTTGTCCCAGAAGGCCACGGAGCAGAGGCCGAAAATGAGAAGCAACAATGAAGCAGACTTGACTTTCAATGACGAAGGCTTGATTGTCATGAAAGAAGGCTTTACTTTCAATCAGCTTGCAGAGAGAGGCAATTGTCACGTGAAGCATATGTCTCTATGTATCAATTACGCTAAAGCATCATCTAACCTCAAGAACCATCATTTTGTGCCGGATATCAAGGAGTTTCTCAACAATCTCGTCTCATTTATTTACAAGACTAATCTTGAGATTGTAATCAAACCATCCTATGCGCAGTTGTATCACGAAACGCCGCTGCTGATTGATGCTTTGGCGATCCTATTCAACCGTTCATTCCGGGAAATCAGCGTTCAAGGAGATTATCTCTCTTTGGTAGAGAATTTAATTGTAGCGCAGCTTGATTCCCGTCATTTGGAGGAGCTCTATCTTCCCGACGCTTGTGCCGATGAGTTACGAAAGAAAATCGAGAAATCGATGACTACGATCCCGAGCACTTCCAAAGTGTTTCCCCTAAAATTTGAGAAATTCTCTGAGGAGGAACTGCGCTAATGAGGGATCTTTAATTTCTTTGTTTGTCATTTGTAATCAAAAAACTCAAACTGCTAAATGCTAACAACCCTACTTCATAAGAAACTTGATCGTCGTAGTTTTTAACAAAGAAGGCGAGAAGCCCCGTTTTGTTCGAAAATTCTCTAAAAACGGCCGCTGAGCAATTTGGGATTACGGTATTCGTCGAAATTGGCACTTTTCCATTTGTATCCGCCAAAATAGAACGCGACTCGTTCAGCGCTCAAGTAGTTTAAAACCGTGAAAGCTCAGCGCATCAAGTTGTGAAATTCACACATCGCGTCGCATAGCTCTGCCATTCGCCATATACAAGCTTTACTTTCTCCTGTTTGCGCATCGCTGTTCAACGCAATGGAGTTTGTTCCGCGCTACTTTTCACAATCCGTCTGCGAGTTGCTGAAAAATCCTGACGATCTGGAGATCCTTTGCCGCAATAACCCCGACTGTCGTTTCTGGAACGCCGCCATCAAGGAGCACATCGCCAGCCGTCCCACGTACAACCTTCAAATTGGGTATTTTGCTAGAAAATGGTCACATCGCTTTTATGTACCTAATCAGAGAGGATCAGAGCAAACTTTCAATCAGCTTGCAGAGAGAGGCAATTTTCGTGTAAGCCGTATTTCTCTATGCGTTAACACAATCCTCAATAACCATCATTTGGTGCCGGATATCAAGGAGTTTCTCAACAATCTGGTCTCATTTATTTACAAGGCCGATCTGGAGATTGAAATCAAACCATCCTATCCACAGCGGTTTCAAGAAACTCCGCCGCTGACTGATGCGTTGGCGATTTTAAAAGATCGTTCATTCCAGAAAATCAGTGTTCGCGGAGATTATCTCTCGTTTCTAGAGGATTTCATTGTAGCGCAGCTTGATTCCGATCATTTGATGGAGCTCCATCTTCCGGGAGCTTGTGCCGACGAGTTACGAAAGAAAATCGAAAAATCGATGACAACGATCCCGAGCACCTCCGAAGTGTTTCCCCTAAAATTTGAGAAATTCTCTGAACACAAATGAGGGAAATTCAATTAATTTGTTTGCCATTTGTTTGATGAATAAATTCCGGTTAACAATCCCTAAGAAATTTACATTTTGACCGTTGCGGTTCCTGACAAACTTAATTACATCCGCGAGAATAGACCGCGACTTGTTCAGCGCTCAAGTAGTTTAACCATAACTGACTTTTGTGGAGGCTCTTGGCCAAGCTCGCTATCCTTGTTGTTCCAAGGCTTCTACGATGCGGGCACTGGCGAGGTGTCATTGACACAAGAATGACACCAGGAGAGGTGTCATTCTTGCTATCTGACGTAGGATCAGTTATCTGGTAGCACCCTTGACGTCGGGCTGTTTGAGAACCACCGAAACTGAGAACAACAATTATCTTGGCCAGCCTGGTAGGCCAAAAACAAGACTAAACCACTAAGGTCAGTCTATGCCTTAGGCAGTTATGATATGCTTAGCCAAGAACGAAGCTGAAGTGAGTTACGATGAGGCAAAATGTTAGCCAGGGTCAGTCGTTGAACAATCCAGCTGATGTTGCTTACCACTCTCGCAGCCGTTTTATACTTTTTCAGGGTAAAATTATTGTAAAATGCTATCGCGTGAAACGTTCGCACAAAACGTTCGCACAAGACCATTCTGATTTTTTTGGGCATTGACGCTAACAGTTCGCAGCCAAATTGTGAATCATTCAATTTTAGCGGTACAAGACAGCATCGGTGTAGGACGCCAGCTAGATACGGTAGGCTATCGTGTGAACACATCACGCGTCATCACACGTCGTTATTTTAACTCCATAAATGTATGACAGGCGCTCCCTAAACGTTATTGTCACCGTTGCCCGTTGTACTTGACAACTGTGATCTATTCTCCAGGCATCGACCGGCAAGAACTAACCTCCTTTGTTCATTCGCGTCCTTCTCTCCAACGATGGAATTTGTTCCGTACGAGTATTGCGTCTCGGTCTGCGCGCTCCTGAAGAACCTGGTCGACCTGAAGCTCCTCTGCCGCGCAAATTCCAGTTGCAATTTCTGGAACTATGTAGTGAAATTTTCTCAGAAATGAGAAAAGTTTCAAAGCGCTACATTGTACGATTGATAGATAATTCGACGATAAATTGTGTGTTAATTAGTTGACTGTTTTAGCGTCTATCACCGGCATCATGTAGATTCTTTGGTGCTTGAGTTAGCCCGATTTTTCATGATGATTTAGACAAAAAATGGAACCTACACAGACATTCGAAATGATTGAAATGAAAATCCATTGAGATAGTGACATAACGGTCACTTCGTAGGTCGGTCATTCCACAATTTCTGCCGAAGTAGGCCCCATTTTTAGGCCCACGAATTAGGCCCGTTTTTTATAATAAGGCCTGGGAAACAACAACACAGCAAGAAATAGCAGCAAATTAGCGAAGAAACAGCTCAAAAACAACAAAACGCAAGCAGAAATCGGAAAGACTCAGACAAATTCAATAGAACTCAAGCATGCCAATCTAACAATAAGGTGTATAAAATTAACACCAATTTCTAATTAAAATTTGAAAAAAAGTGAAAGAAAAAGATTAGCAGCGAGTGGTTTCGATTCACCGAGCTCTGGGTTAGGGGCCCAGCACGCTTCCACTGCGCCACGCTGCTTCTGTCCGTTTTCTCTCTTTGCTCTGTATGTGTCGTCAAGGTCAGCACTTTTGGGCTCCGGTCAACAAAACTTCAAGGCAAGCAAACGCAATCAGTGGGGATATTGAGGAGCAGCAGAGCGCTTGCGTAGCATGTGAGAAGGTTGGTGTTCAATCGCCCCATACCTTCAGCAAGTGGTTTAATCTGTTCTCAAAGTTTACAGAAATTTTTGTCATTATCAGTTAAATTTAAAAAAACAGTAAAAAAGTAATTTTCAACCAAAAATAAAAATTCTATGCGTCTGAGGGGAATCGAACCCCTGTCGATTGCTTGGAAGGCAACCATGCGGACCTTTACACCACCGACGCGCTTGTTTCTCGTCTGATCACTTTAGTATAATCGGTCGATGTGTGAAAACTCGTTTTAGACAGAACCGATTGACCCAATTCACCCAGACACTCCAATGCAAGCCAATACAGACACAGACAATGGGGATATAGCTCAGGGGTAGAGCGCTCGCAGTCTTGACGCCTTTGTGAGTCGTTGAACACTCCAGCTGATGTTGTTCACCGCTCTCGCAGCAGTTTTATGCTGTTTCAGGTTGAAATTACTGTAAATCAATTGCGAAATATGGTAAAGTGTGAAACGTTAGGACAAAACCGACAGCACCGATGTGGGACGCCAGGTAGATGCTGTACCGTGTGCTGTATGCTGTGAACGCATCACACATCTTTATTTCAACTCCGTAAATTTAATTTTAACTCGTTTGTTCATTCGCGTCTTGTTTCCCAACGATGGAGTTTGTTCCGTACGAGTATTGCGCCTCGATCTGCGCGCTCCTGAAGAACCTCGTCGACCTGGAGCTCCTCTGCCGCGCAAAATCCAGTTGCGATTTCTGGAACGCCGCGATCGAGAAGGACCTCGAGAATCGTCCAAAATATGCGCTTACAATGAGCTATAGTCAACGTGGTAATTTGCTCTACCACATCGAGAACTTCCCACGCCTTACCATCGAGAAACTCCAGTCAACTCATTTCCGCTTGGAAAAAATCTCATTTTCTTCTCGTTCTTGCCAGCATCTAACTGATTTGAAAACATTCTGCCAGTTTGTGTCTCCCTGTATCTACAAGACTGACTTGGACATTCTGGAAGATAGTGGAAACTTTCCAGGAAGGTGGCTAGACGTCTGCAAAGATCGCCTGTTCCGCAATGTCAACATGCATTACATGAAGACGAAAGGAAAGGTGACGATGTCAATAAATGATCTCCAAAACGCAAAACTGAAGTCGGCCGGTTCAAATTTACCCAGAATCACAAATTTTGCTCTTCAGGGAAATTTTAACAAATTGAAATGTGCAAATTTCTCTTTTGACTTTCAATTCTTCCACCAACTCTTCCTCAAGCGTGTGAACGGCATGAAAGAATGTAGTTTCTCAGCTAGATTCGCCTTTAACATAGGAGATCTGCACAAATTTCAAAAAGACAGACTCGTTAATGCTAAGCAATTCATATGGAGCAGAGAGGACGGCGTCGTGGTTACGCTACAAAAGGTACCAAGGTCCCGAAAGCGCAACAAAAATTTGTATTTGGTGCAATTTTCTTCGCAATGAGATATTTCCAAGCTTTAAATTGTATGTTGGATAATTCGACGGTAAATTGTGTGTTAATGAGTTTAGTGTTCAAGCGTCTATTACCGGCATCTTCGATGTTTGCGTTAAGTCCTCAAATCGAAAAAAACCGAGCCCACACAGACGTTCGAAATGATTGTCTGCAATAGCAGATTCCCACTCGAAAATCCATTGAGGTGGACATATTGGTCGCTTCATCGGTTGATTATTCCATATTTTCTGTTGCTAAAAAGCCTGGGAAACAAAAATTTAACAAAAAACAGCAGCAGACTAGCGACAAATCAGCTCAAAAACAACAAAACGCAAACAGCATTCGGCAAAATTTAGCCAAATTCAACGCAACTCAAATCGCAATATTTTAGGGTATTTCTAACTGCAAATGATAAAATTTGTGAAGAAAAAATATCTAGCAGCGAGTGGTTTCAATCCACCGACCTCATGGGCCCAGCACGCTTCCACTGCGCCACGCAGCTTCCGTCTGCTGCTACTCTTTGCTCTGTATGTGTCGTCAAAGTCAACACTTTCGGCCCCGTTCAACGACACTTCAACGCAAACAACTCTATTTAGTGGGGGTATAGCTCAGGGGTAGAGCGCTCGCTTAGCATGCGAGAGGGCTGGGGTTCGATTCCCCATACCTCCAGTGAATTTTTATTTTAAGCGTTTGTAACGCTATGCTAGTTCAATCGTGAATAATGAAACGCAACAATGAATCACCGCTCTGAAAGCTAAATCTTGAACGCAGCAGACCAAAACGATTGTGTTATTACGTTGTGTTAATGGAGTCTATGTACCAGAAATTGCCTCAAATTGAAGAATCAACAGAATCAACTTTTTATCAACACAATTTCGAACAACAAGAAATGAAACGGGAAGACACAAATCGACAGAAAACGTATCTAAAAAACCTTGGCCTTAACCTTGGCGCTGGGATACTTCAATCAGACATCCGTTTTTGTAGCTAACGTGAACGCTGACTCCGTCCGTTGTTCTCCAAGAAGCTTCAAAGGAGCTGAGAGAAAATAGAGATTCCTCCTCCAACTCCCTGAGGTCTTTCAAGTGACGCGTGATATTCAATTGCGCCCTGAAGAAGCTCTCCTTCACACCGACTAAAGGCTTTTTGAGGAGCTTCTTGAAAAATTCCAAGTCAAATTCGACACACGTCAGTTCCAGTGTGTGAAACGTTTCAGTCAGCGCAAATTCTTCAATTTGCTGACGTAAAACGCTAGAACAAGTATCGGAGAGATGGAACTCCTTCAAATGTTCGGATTTCAATTGAACGGTGAGAAAATCCTCGAACAAGTGCATCTGGGAGTTGAATCCAATTTTCCGGAATGACCGTGTCTTGTAGACGTCAGCTACGATGGCGAATAGCTCTGATGGTAAATTCCGATCGCCATCTAATATCTGAAGATCCGCCTTATAGATGTAGGAAGCCGTAGAACTAATAATTTCATTAATCGCTTCCAGATTTGATACAAATTGATCATCATGTGCAATAGTGCTGAAGGAGATTTCATTCAAGCGGAAATATTCATTCTTGCAGGCTGCTGTGAGCTCGTCGAACAGCTCAATGTCAGTCACACCGCTGATAGAGTATGCCCATTTGTTGTGAGCATAGCTGACTTGCAACTTAAATGTCGGGCGTTTTTTAAAGTCCTTCTCGATAGCGGCGTTCCAGAAATCGCAGTCTGGCTTGTCACGGCAGAGGATCTCCAAATCACCCAGATTTTTCAGGAATGCGCAGACGGTCTCGCAGAAGTACATGGGAACAAACTCCATCGTGTGGGTGAGTAATGCGTTTAAGCCGTGAAAGCTTGTGTGTTGAATAGCTCAGTTAATGCAATGTGAGAATTCAATGAATTCAATGCGATAAGATCAATCAAAAGATAAAGGTCCTGAGCTGAGTTGGTAAGGTGCGTTAACTGCGAGCAAGATTGCAAAGAAGCCGAGAAACAAACTTGGTAAAGCTGAACGGAACAAACTCCATTGTTGAAGAAAAATGAAGAAACGAACGAGCAAGCGAGCCCTATTATATGGTGAATGAGCGTCATTTCACATTAGAGGTGAGAATTTCAATCACAATGAAATAAGGCCTGAAATAGAGATAGCAACCCGCTCAGTCTGCATTGATAGCGCATCGTACTTTTGATACCAATCGTACCAAAAATTGGGGCGAGCCGGATCGGCTATTGAAATGAAGACTCTTGTGCTAAATTGACGTATTCTGCTCATCATGATTGTCCGCATTCTATGTGCTTAAAATAAAGTGCTATAGCATCGTTGATGGTGCGAGAGTAGTGCTAAGTAAAATTGAATTGCGCAAAAATTTCCACGTCTAATGCTATCTGCGAAAGTCGCCACGCTCTCCGAAAAAGTGTTAAACTGTTAAAAAGAGCCATGTTAGTGCTAGTTTGCGTCTGATCGCAGATGTCGCTTTGTCGATTAATTGATTTATGAATATACCGTAATCCGACAGCTTACAACTTTACAAATTCGGTCGGCTCATCGAACGCTTTCCGCGCCTTCTTCAGCTCATCGCTCAGAGTCAACAGCTGCGTCACTCGTGCGCACTTTTTCTTATCACGGCCAATCAAGTAGAAAATGTCTTGCAAGTTGATCTTCCCCACCTTTCCAACTCGCATCGCGCTCGTGCTGATCAGCGTAACATAACCAATGACGATCTGCTCTAGCGACTCGACGGTCTTGTCATAGGGCTCCTAAAGCTGAGTACAGACACGTCCAAAGCTACAGTAATACCTTCTTATCACCGTAGGCGTGAAGGAGCATTCGAATCTCGCGAGTAATCGACTCCCGGCGGCCTGCGACACTTGTATTCGGATGCTCATCGTCGTCTTCGAGGTCGGAAAGCGTATAGTCGTGTGCAGTCATGAAACAGAAAGACAAAAATCGATTGAATCGTTCTCGTTGTGTGTGTTCGTGAAAATAGATTAGAGGGGCGGCGACTCGCATTAATCCCGACTTCCATTAGAGAACAACACACGTGAAATCGGTTTATTCGGGCATAAATTACAGTAATCCAATCAATTTTCGCGCGTCACTGAGTGCTTCGCGCATAGGCGCTTTCGTGGTCGTAGCGACGGTTAGGACACGGACAGTACTAAAACAAAAAGGATCATTTAAGCGCGAAAAGCTGGTCGACTTACGAATGCGTCTGGTCCCGGCAGGCCTGGCACACCAGGACCGCCTTCTTGACCTCCTATTCCGCGCGATCCATCGAATCCTGGATTCCCTGAAGGGCCAGCAAGGCCAGGAGCTCCATCAAGACCTCGCTCTCCATCGTCTCCGGGGATTCCAAACGCTCCTGGGAGGCCTCGAACACCTTTGACGCCAGCGACGCCTTGGAGTGTCCGACCGTCAGCTCCAGGGGCGCCTATCTTGCCGGGAATGCCGGTGTGGCCGCTTAGACCGGGTGATCCGAGCTCTCCGCTAGGTCCCGGAGGTCCATCGCGGCCGATCTGGCCAGTTGGACCTGAAAAATGAGAGTTAAGGCTACTGTAACTACAGTATACCTTGCACTCCTTTCATTCCACGCATGCCAATTGCCCCTCGTGGCCCTGGGATGCCTGGTTCACCCTGAGGACAGTTGAAGCAGTCGCCAAACATCTGCTGAACGGCGGTGTCGTCGAGGGCGTCGCGGCCGGAGTTTCCAAGAGGTCCATCAACGCCGTTCATCCCTTGATGTCCAGGTTGACCCTTGGGACCGCGTGGACCCGGAGGGCATTTGTTTTCAACGGCGCAGTCTGAAAAATCATTGTTAATTAAAAGGTAAAAAAATTGAAATTTCAATGTTAACCGAACGTGTGACATTTCCAAAAACTCACTGCAGAATTCATTAGGTCTAATAGAAGGTGGCGCCGTCCTTGTCGTTGCTTCCACAGCCAAATTGGGGAAATAAGTCTGGAATTTTTCGTAGTAATTCTGTCGCTTCATTCGATTTCTCCTCAAAGCCGAAAGCTCCCCAAGATCATTCCAAATATCGTCCGATTCGGTCTTGAAACGACTCATCTCAGCGTCCAGCTCGGTCCATATCGTGGAGACCTCGTTTTGTAGGTCAGAGAAAACAACGATCAGAAGGAGGGTTACGGAAGCGCTGGCTGTGCACAGGAGAATCAGCACCGGGTCTTTTCCCATGATTGACAGCGGAATGAATTAGAACAGAGTTGGGAGCCTTTTATAAGTGCGCGCAAGGACAAAAGAACAGCGAAATGTGGGTCGCGAGCTCCTGCTGTTTTACAGCCACTTATGAGGGTGCTTGTGCGGTAATTATGCAAACGAGTGAAACGGATCCGATTGGATTTGAGGAATTTGTGTCAAAGGAGATTTGTGTTTGAGAAATTGCAGCAATTTTTGAACTGTACTGGATAAATGCGGCCCAGGGATATCGGAGAGCAAAATTCGTTTTATTCAGAACAACTTGTTTGGTTTCATTGACTCTTATTGTCGTTCCGCATTCGAAAATGCAAAGTTCGCACGTACGGTGTTTGTACGGACGTCTGTCATTTTCAACGGCGAAACCCACATTTCGCTGATTTCTGTTTTCCTGGGGAATAAAATGGAAATCTCAGCTTGGCAAGTTCTTCATCATGTCATTTCACCTCGTCTTGTCAAGTTTGACATGAAGTGGATGCTCCATGTCTGAGAACATTCGAACACCGCAGGCTTGGTCAATGTCCGTCGTCAATTCACCGATTTTTGTGCTGTTTTCGCCCACTAGACCCGTAGAGCCCCAGAATAAGCAAGTTTTTTGCTTGAAACTAGCCACGGGAGTCACCTGGGCTCAAGAAATAGTCAGAAAACTTCGTTTTTTCAATGTTCTCAGCCTTGGAGCATCCAATTTGACAAGACAAAGTGGAATGACATGATGAAGAACTTGCCAACCTCAGATTTCGATTTTATTCGCCAGCAAAACAGAAATCAGCGAAATGTGGGTTTCGCCGTTGAAAATGACAGACGTCCGTACAAACACCGAACGTGCGAACTTTGCATTTTCGAATGCGGAACGACAATACAACCTTTTTTCAACGTTCTCGGCCAGGAAGCATCCAATTATCACGCTTGGCAACAAAAGGTTACAAAACAAAGGACATGCTGAACAAAATTCATTTTGAAAGTGTTCCTCACAATGACGCCGTAAATGCGAACGTGCGACGTTTTTGTCTGCTTTGCGGAACGACAATATCGCGCAACTTTATCCACACTTCAGCTAATCTTCTCCCGATGGATGGTTTCAGGAAGATGATTTTGGGAAACTAATCGAACCGCTAAAAATGCAGCGATGCAGTTCACACGACTAATGCGAACGATCGCATTGCATGCATCAACAATATAAACCTCGGTGTTTTGCCCGCTGTCGTCAGTATACGCGATGGAGTTTGTTCCCTTGGACTTCTGCGAGTCCGTCTGTGCCATTTTGAAGAGTTTGGCCAACTTGGAGCTTTTGTGCAGCGAGAACACCGACTGCGATTTCTGGACCTATGCAATCAAGAACGATATGGAGAAGCGTCCAAAAATCACCCTCGAAGTGGGTGATTTTGGTTATTCATGCGCGAGTAGGTATCGCCTCAATTACGCGTCAGGTGAAAATATCTCCTTTAGTCAGTTTCAAGCAGCCAGCCAGGAACAACACTTTTGCCTGGAAAAGTTCACAACCCGGTCTTCGTTTGCTTTCTCCGGTAGAAGGGCTGGCAGACAAGAAATGGAGCAACTTATCGAGATGATAGCTCCTTATACCTACAAGACTGATTTTGAGCTTTTAAGGGAGCATTTGAAGGAGGATTTTCTCGCAAAGATATTGACCATCTGCAGGGATTGCTCGTTACTGAAAATCCACATGAACATCCAGCTTGACAGTTTGTATGCAGCGACAGTGGAAGGTTTCCTTCGAGTTCAACTGAAATCAGGCCATTTGAAGGAACTGAAGCTGATGGGATACTGCCCGGAGAGTTTCCGCAAAGAAATCGAACAATTTGCTTTGAGAGGAACATTTCACAAATTGGAAATTCCAAACACTCTCTTTCGCTTTGATTTCTTGCAAAAACTCGTCGAAAAACGATTGAATGGCGATCAAGAATGGTTCTTTGTAGGGAGATTTTATGAATTTTGGAAATATAACGGCAAGCTTGAAAAGCTGAATAGAAGCATCTTGGGTGCTTCTGAACGTTGGAAAACAACGGACGGCGTTACAGTGTCAGTAAAACTGATCAATATATCAAACCAAATATATCAAATAAGTTTAGCTCATGAATGAGCTGATGGAGCTCTAAGTTGTATGGTAATTATGATAAATTCACGTTCATTTTAATCAAAAAGAGTTGTTGGCGCTCTTGTCATAGCACAGAGAAGACCTAAAAAATCTAAAAAAAGCAAAACATTTACAAATAAGACATAAATAGCAAAGATTAGCTCATGCTAAGCTAATTTTGAGAATATCCGCCAATATCCGTCGACTAGCAGCGTTGTAAATTGAATTTTTGCAGAGACGTTGCGCTAAGCTCAGACTGACAGCCTTAGCAGTTTAGCCTGATTTTCTGACTTACAAGGGAAAGAAAAAAATAAAGTTCACAGCTCGTCAATTATTACGATTTGGACTTGGGTTTCACAAGTTTATTTCTTATCACAGTTGTGTGATTTTAAACGATTTGAGGCAAATCTAAACGATTTGCCTTGATGAGTTAAACAAAATGAGCTATTGCATTCCACCATCCGATGCCGGAGCCGTGACAGCCACGTCGCTCTTTTTGGAAATTTTTGGTTTTTTCTTGCAAGAATGGGCCATAACTCTTTATTTATTTCGAAATGAAGAAAACCGCTTTAGGGTTGTCATTTTCTCCCAGTGCCCGAACTACCTGCCAAGTTTGAGTTCGATGTGGCCATTTGCCATTTGATACCATTCCCTTGTTTGCAGTCCACGAGAACTCGCAACTCTAAATAATTCTGGCCATCATTCCGAGTTTTGGCCCATTTTTAAAGGATACAGTTCAATTCCGAAAATGTAAGTAAATTAACTGGGAAAACGAGAAAAACAAGTTTAACGATAATTTTTATTTATTGCATCAATAGCTCATAATCTCAAATCTTAATCAAGTAAACGCAACTCTTAAACTCTCACAGCAAGTGAACGCATGTCTTTCGGCCATGTTACTTCCACAAACTTTAAAAATCGCACAATCTTTACGTTCATTCCATTCTCACGTCTCCAAGCAGCTTCGAAACGACCGAACCAGAGTTGTCTTTCTGTTTTAAGCAACCGCAGCTCGTTCCAGTTATTAGCAATGCCAAACTGCTCGTAAACTCTGAAGACGCACTTCTTCGCTCCAAATGGTTGCGTATTGAAGAGTAATTTTTCAAAACTGTTCAACGAGGAGACCGCAATGTCTAGTTCAAGCTTGTGGAATGACTTTTTCAGCGCGGCTTTCTCGATTTGCGAGCGTAGATTGTCAGAACAAAATGTCCTTTGTAACTGCAGCACTTCCAACTGGTCGGAACGCAATTGCGACCTAACAAAATCCTCCATCAATGGGAGACCGCCACTGAAGGTGATTTTCTGAAATCCGCATTTCCGGACGGCTGTAGACAGATGGACCAGTTGCCTTTCAAACAGGGTGGACGCAGGTTCTTCGCATCTAATTTCCAACTTGGCCTTGTAAAGATAAGAAGTGGTGAACTCGAACAATTCCTTGAGAGAAGTGAGATTTGAAGCAGAAGGACATAAAGTTTCGGAGATGACAATTTGCTTCAAACAGAACAAATTCATTTCTTTCATCTCGTCCAAAGTTTTAAAATTTTGACGCCAAACTGGCTCATTTCCAGTATGCCCGAGGAAACGATATGAACACCGCGTATCATCGATTTCAATTAAAAGATCGAATACCGGGCGCTTAGTAATGTTCTTCTCGATGGCAATGTTCCAGAAAGCGCAAGCTGAGCTGTTACGGCAAAGGATCTCCAAATCACCGAGATTTCTCAATGATGCGCAGACAGACTCGCTGAATTGATAGGGCACAAACTCCATGGACGAGAACGACACAAGGTAGGGGGACGAGAACGCGAGAAAGACCAACGTTAACTATGGCCATGTGCAACTTTTTGCACTAAATGTGCGAGTTTTCAGCATTCACATTTGAAGTTGCGACCTTCAACTATGCGAGTTTTGCTGTAAACTGAAGTTTGAGAAATGTCTAACATTGAGAATCACTTTAGCTCAAGAATGAGCTAATGAAACCCTAAATTGTACGATAATTTTGATAAAGTGACGATCATTTAGTTCTTTGCATTCTCCTTTTGTGTTCCAATAACAATTCCAATATTTCAGCGTTCCTAAATTGGCGTAGAATTGCAATGGAACCCACAGAATTGTGGCTGCATGGTTGAGAACGACAAAAATTCGTGATTTTCTGGTAGATTCGGACTTGTAGAAGCTTCAAAACGCAAATTTTTCGCTTTTATCAGCCAGAGAGCTACAATTCGGTTACCAAGTCGTTCTGGTCAAGCGTAATGTAAGAAATTTAACTTAGTAGAGGATAAACTCAAGTTTTTTCTTTATTTTTACTCATAATACGAGTGAATAATGCACAAATTCGGTTTCAACGTCGTCCATAGCCTCCAGGAAAGCCAACAAATCCATTGCGAACAGGTGCACCTACAAGAAACAACAAATTAATTTCAAATTTTCTCATTTTCGTCTCCTCACCCATAGTTCTCGCTCTGCGTCCTCCATGTCTGATGAGTGGTCCAAAATTGTAGCTGGAGCTAACCGGAGGATAGGCTTGTGCGAGCATAGCCACAAAAACGAGAATCAGCGTGAAGAAACGGAGAAACATAACGCACTAACAAACTGCGAGGTTACGTTGTGTCTGTTGGCGATGACACACTTTATAGGATGTTTTGTTTTATGGGAAAACTCGTTCTAGGCGGTGTAAAAGGTAATTAGGTAATGGTTGGTGACAGGTTTAGATACTGTTTGCGTCAGCAAATAATTGAAAACAAGAGTTACAGGACGTAAAATCACAATTTGGAGATGCAATTATCAATTGGTCAAATGAGTTGATTCAGCGGTGTTTGGACTCTAATGGATAGTTACGAATGTGCGAGTTTTACAATTTTGGAAATTACAAGTCTAGAATTGCAAATGTGGCTCTAGTTTTGTTTTGTTTTGTGACCTGCTGTTTTAGTGTGTAGAGTAGTTTCTGTACACTTTGTGTAATTCAAACGTTCGCCCTATGGTAACATTGAAGAACTGGTTTAGTTACAATTCGCTAAACAACACTAAGCGTTGGGGAAACAACTTGGCGCCGCCGAACTCCCTGGCGTAGGCTAACTGTCTAAGCGGTTTAGTCTAGTTATTTGCTTACCAGGCTTTGTAGACGCGTTTGACCTGCCGCCAAATGAACGATGCACCGAACTGACTAGGCGCCAAGTTATCCAGCGCCAAGATGACACGTACAGAGGAAATTCATTTAATTGAGACCAAATTCCGAATGATTTTTCTTTTCAGGAAAGCTAAGTAATCTCTCAAATACTAGGTCATTGGCCCCGAAACATACAACAACGTCATCTTCTTTCAATTGTGCTTTAAATTGCATTGCATGAAATCGCACTTCCGGCAAAATTTCTTGCGTTTAAAGTGCAATCCGCAGAAGCCAATTTCGTATAAATATAGCTTGCAATTTGCGTGTCATTTGGCAAGTTCAGGGTCTGTTTTGCGGATTGCCAAGATATCGAGGTCGAGGTCTTTGAGCTCACATCACTTTCAAATGGCCCGATTTTTTGAGTTGATGTGCAACAGCATCTTAAGGACGCTGTGACTGTTGGATATACAAAAGCGTCTCAGCTTTCCAATTCGCAAATGGATTCCGTACAGAACGAAGCGCATACCGCTTTGTTAACTAAATTTAAGAATTTGAGTAATTCCCTTTTTCAAGTTGAACGTTCTTCTGCGTTGACACAACATGACTATATTTATAAAAAAAATTCACCTTTTCACACTTCACAAGTGACAGAGCGAGATATGAAGGAACGTATTCTCACAATGAGAGAAACAACGCGGATCGAGGGAGAGGGAAAGAGAGACTTAGAAGAGCTGTAAGAAGAGCCAAATACAAAATAATACTTTACATATAGTGAATCTGAAGAGAGCGGAGGAACTAAATCACAACTTGACGACCAAAAGCGGGGAGCATAAAGCGTTTGAATTCTTGAGACAAGATTTTTGACATAAAATAGGAATTACTGTGTGTATTGCTATGGAAGGGAGGAGGGCGGATACGGTAGTCAAAATAGTTTAAAAAAGAAGAAGAAATGTACATCGAAGGGTGAGTGAAAATGCATTTGAAAAGCTTAAAAGTCGGTTTCTGGAGCGCGACAAAATACCGGTGTAGACTCTAGACGAACGAACGAACGACGATTTTCAGGTACTGTATATGTGCGGGTGGTAGAGAGGCGGAGTACTGTAGGCACTGTTCGGGTGTGAACTACGGTAGAAGTGTGCTGCGCGTAGCTCTACAGTGACCGAAGTTCGTTGTCGCCGAGAGGTGTTGTGCCCAGCGAGCAGACCGGCAGCGCTGGTTGTGCTGAGACGGGCGTCAAACCGGTGTCCGTGTAGAGGAATGGGTACGTTCCGTCTGAAATGGGAGAGAACAGAGTTACGGTACAAATGATAACAGTGTTTTTTGTCTGTTTTTGTAGTTTCAAAAATTCCAAAAAATCAAAAGTTTCAATTTTTCAAAAAACAAAAATAAACAAATTTTAAATCGAGCGCAACAAACTGTTGTAAGACCAAAAACAGACTTTTATCACAGTTTTGTCTACGGCAGCGCAGCGAAATAGTACCGAACAAAGTTACGGTAAGATGACATTTTTGTCTGTTTTCGTATTTTCAAAATTTCCAAAAAAATTTAAAAATTCCAATCAAGGAAATTTAAGTTGACAAACGGTCAAACGCAGACCAAAAGCAGACATTTATCACAGTTTTGTCTACGGCAGCGCTGGTTGTGCTGAGTCTACCAATCCAAACCTTAAAATATCAAAATAGTCATTTGACAAGTCACTGCACTCTAAATCAACTAAATGCCGTAGGTTCAGTCAAACCAGTTTTTGAAGTTTGCTATTTGTTTTCATTTTAGTTTGCGCATTCAACGCGCTAATGCAACCAACAGAAACAACATTGAAAGTGCAAAACAAGTGCGCAATACGATCAAACAGAATCACAGGAATATTGCATTCAACTCTCATTCCAGACAGAAAAGGTTCTCGACCACAAGACAACACTCACCAGTCATGAGACCCGAAGGGGTCGTGATCGACGGCATGCCTGACCACTTACTCTCGTCGAATCCGCTGTCGCACGTAGAGGATCCGCCAATTGCGAGGCTATCCGGCCGCTGGAGATCGCTGCTCGGCGCGTTCACCTGCGTCAACGTCGGCTCCGAGTGCGCGGGTATACGTGACATTGGCGGTTGATTCTGGTTTTGAATCTTCGGGATTTTGTGCAGGGGCGGAGGGAGCACTGAAATACGGTAATTAGTCGCTGTATAATCACAACAATAGTAATTCCTAAATAATTGAAAAGTCCGGGTTATCGTGTCAGGACCCACTATTAAGCTAAATTTTTGTATGATCAATTTACGTGCATAATTATCACCAAATCGAGGCTAAAATGAGAATTTGACTTTTTCATGCACTAACCCATCAGATCCTACGGTATTTGGTTGCCTGAGAACATCACAACACACGGTATTTAACAATTTTGAAACAAAAACATTTAAAACGAAAACCATGGAACAATGAAAATCATGGTTTTCGTTGCGGGACCCAAAATTTAACATACCGTAATACCAAAATTGAGACTTACTAGAACCAGCTGTGCTCACTCCATTTGAAGAGATCGGCATGTAGTCATTATTATCAAGTTCTACAACACAATGACTACCGTAACCTAGAGAACTAGTTTACGCGCAACAGTACCTGCTTTGATCGACGTCAGGGGTACGGTATAGATGTTTTGGTCGGGGTGCTGTCTCTTCAGGCCAAGGGGCTGTGTTGACTGCTGGGAGGTCGATTGCGTCGATTGCGGCACGGAGTAGGCTAACGACGTGGGTTGCGGGATGCCGTCGAGCGAGGCGACCGAGTTTGGAAGTTTGCAGCCGTGCGTGTTGAGTTCCCTGATCAGGTTGACTCGTTCCGCTTTGAGCTGCTCGATGAGCATTTCGTGTTGGGAGTTCCGGGCTTTCAGTTGGTCTACTTCCTGAAAACGGCGGAAATTGAACGATCGTGGCAGGACCGTGAAAGTCAAAAATTTGACTTTCAGCTGTGAGACCCTCAATAGCTGTTTTTTCAAAACTTTCATTTCACTCATCAATTTAAATAAGAAAATCCAAAACTTTCAACAACTTCATAAAAAGGAGAAATTGAATGATCGTGGCAGGACCGTGAACGTCAGAAATTGCCAATTTTAAAGCGGTATTATGGTAATTGTTCCATTTTTATGGCAGAAACCAAGTTTTTGTCTATTGTTTGAGACAAATTCTGAACTCTATGATAAGTTGATGTCATTTTTGTAAATTTCTCATTTCGCTGTGAGACCCTTAAGAGCCACAACAACCGCTTTTTGAAAACTTTCATTTCGCCCCTCAATTCAAATAACAAAATCCAAAACTTTCAAACAATCGCCTCTTTCGCGTCGCTTTCGTCCCATCGCGCTCCTCTGAATCACCCCACAACATCGCCAACATTCTCATGGAACCCGCCGCGCTCAACGGTCCCTCTTCAACTTTTCCAAACATCGCCTCTCAAAGCCCCGGCCGCCCCGTGCAACATTGCAGTTGCAGTCGGCATAAAATCTGCATAATCGCCACAAATCCAGCATTCAGCATTCCGGAGCTTCTCGTCTGTGTGCCGGCGTCTGACGGCGTCTGGCGCCGTCTGCGAGTTCGCACGCATGCAAACAGTCGCGTCCTCACATCGGCTCCGCTCACTCGCCCGTTCGCATTAGTCATTCAAGCAGCGGCGGCTGGCTGGCCGACTCGCCCACCGCGGCCCAAATCGAAAATGCAAGCGGTCGTTTTCCGTATTATGTACAGACGATACCGTAACCCGAAGGGCACGCATGCACCACGGAAAGCTAAGACGATTAGCGTATGAGTTGGATAATCCGAAAATAGGCGAAAATGGGCGTTTGGATACGGTAGTTTTTAGAAGTTTTCAAAGAATAGCTTAGCCTGAACGTCTGAATTTTACAAAACGCAGGTTACTCATTGATTATCATTTTAATTTTGTCAAAAATCGACATAAAAACGTCTAAAATGACAATTTCAAAATTCTGAAAAGTCACAAGTTCGGTTTCTTCAAATATTTGAGTTAATTAACCAAAACTCACATGCTGAAGCGTCGACATCAGGTCCAATCGCCTCTGGCGACATCTCGCGGCGGCTTCTTTGTTCCTCTGACGGCGTTTGTCGCGTTTGTCGCGGTCTTCTTCGTTCAACACGTCGCTCTTCAATGGTTACATTGTATTCAACATATGTCAACAACGGCGACGGTTACGGTAATTGAACTGAATGTTATATGCACGCCGCGCTGCTAGCTGGATTTGTATAGCTTCGCGCCCGCTCCTCGTTCTTTCCCATTTGAGAAGAAATTGGGTCAAAGGAGACCGCACCTCGCAAAAAACTTCTTCGCAAAGGTGCGAAAGCGCGCGCGCGCGACATTTGCATAAAATTTGCGTAAAACAAAGCCACAGCGACATTCCGGCGGCAAACTTTCGCCCACGCCGGAGTCGTAAGGTGAGGTATTTACGATGTGCAAATATGGGGGGAGAGTTGAAGTTTGTGGAGCAGCGGATTTGCAGGATTACAGTATGCTCAGGAGTGAAAAATGACGGAAGGACATTTTGGGTTGGCGATTAAGTTCAAAATGTGAATTTTAGCGGATTTTGGTTGTGGATTACGGTAACTTGACCATATAAATTGAAACATAAGACAGCTACATTTAAAAATGGTTCATTTAGGCTACAGTAGGCTATAAAGTTTTGTATAGTGCTTCAAATGTGCTACAGTAGACCTGAATGATGGAAATGTAGCCAAAAGTGGAAAATTCTTAGCAAAAAGCAGCGAAAACTTTTAAATTAGTTTAAAAAATGCAAAATCCGGCTTTTGTGGTTACGGTAACAATGCTAGGGTCAAAAGTAAAATATAAAAAGCTAGAATTGGATTCCACGACGCAGTGGTGCTTAGATTAACTTCGTCTAACCTACAGTAATCGATGAAACAACACAGTAACCCGTCTACACATTAAAGAACGTTCCAAAATCCAAAAAGTTTAAAGGCTTCTCAGGTCAAATTTCAACTTCTAGAGACTACAATCCAGCTCGCCTCTCAACTGTACAGCTCCTTCAGAACACCACGCAGCTACTCCAAGCAGCTCCTGACTAATAGCCGAGCGTCTTGTCAGACAGTGACGTGTCCCAGGGCAGCAAGCAGTTTCGTCCGTCTCGGAGGGCCAAACAGAGCGGATTCATAGGCACTTATTCAGTGACACGTCAACGTCGTCACCTCCGTCGCGCGTCCGGTAGAATCATCAAGAGTCATAATTGTTGTGCCTTGTGTCATTCCGGCAACGGACGAACGAACGCTGCGCTGTCTTAGCCATCTCATTCTTCTGATTCGTCTTCGCTTCGCTTAGTCGTCGTTCGGCTCTCCTGGGTCTACGGGAGTTCCGAGCTCTCTCTCTCTCTACTGAGGACCCACAGCGTCTCGGGAATCCGTAAGGTAAGATCTATGGAGCTAATTTTGAGATTATCGATTTTGTCGCTTTATCCAGCTAGACTACTGTAGACAGTTTGCAATTTTAGTCCAAATTTTAGGAGGGAAAAGAGACCTTTTTAGTAAATTTTGTCTTAAGAAACTTCAACCGTTCGGCCCGGAGGGCTTTTCAAAAAATAAAACTTTGATTTTATCGCTTTTTCACACCATCTATAGACCAAAAATCAAAATTGTCTAGACAGAGCGCCTAACTTCAACCGCAGATCCCCAAAAATCGCGCATTTTAAACAAAACAATGTACTGTAACTTACATAATCTTCATATTCCTTCGGTCGTCGGCCTCCGGGTCGCTTCCCGCTAACAGATCCAGGTCGCGGTGTGCACGCTCCGCTCGAATATCCATTGCGGCTTAGCGATGCGTTACCGTAAACGACGCCGTTGCTTGCGGCCACATTCTGTCCGGGCATCTGGAAGTGATGTTGCGGAGCCGTTGCGTAGGGATTCGGCGCCGTTCCGGTTGGAGTCAGCGGATTGAGTCGGCTAGCGAAGTTGAGGTGCTGGAAGACGGCTTGCGCGTCGGTGGAGCACGAAGCTGTCGCTGCGGGATCGGAGTGGAGCTGGAAATGTGCATTTTAGAGAGGTTCGTTGATTAGAACAATCTAGAGATAGCTGAGATTGGTTTTAGAGCAAAATCAAAGCAAGAACTGACAATTTTTGTAAAATTCGTACGTTCATCCAGGGTGATTATCTTTGCATTTTGAGGTCTAATAGGAAATCCGGTAATCAGATCCGTTTTTGGGACCTTGTAAAAACTAAAAAACACAGAAAATCGAAAATTCCCAACTTTCGGTCAAATCAATTTTTCAAAATCAGTGATTTTCGGGTAATTTGTGAACCCATTCGCTTTAGGAACCTCATTAAACCGTTTCCCATACAAAACAATGCAGCAAAGTGCTCAGGTTCGGTCAAACAATAGCCTTTCTACAGAGCTACACACAAAAATCATTATAATTCAACCGTTCGGTCAATGAATCTAACAACGCACCACTTCAGTCGGAACAAAAGGGTTCCACGAGTTCCAGAACATGTTAAAATCGGGACAAAGTCCATAGGGAGCGGGATAGTGCGCCTGTATCAGCGTTGTGGGAGTGGAGGCCTCGGACGAACCGCCGCTACCGTACGCCATCGCAGCCGGATTGCCATAATACAAAGCTGCGGTGGCGGCGGATGCCGCGACAGGACCTCCAATGCCCGAAGCTGATGCCGGCGATTCCGGCGGGGGCATCTGATTCATCTCGCTCTCTGTGATGATGCTACTGCTGCTGCTGCTGGTGAGGTGGTAAAACTACCGTAACCCGCTAGCAAGCGCTGTGCTGCGGAGGAGAACAATAGGGGCCGCAAACGTCGGGGCTGACAGCGCACTGCTGAGCGGAGGAATGAGTCAAACGTGTGGTGGCGCGGTGATGGCGGTGTGGCGCGACGCGCGCGTTGCATCTCCCTCTCGCGCGCGCGCGCGCTTGCTCGCTGTCGATGGCCCTACGGGGTCCCCGCCTACAGTTCCCCGTCCGCCGCTTGCTTGCGGCAACGCTGTTGCTCCCCGTATTAGGCCTGTGTCGCCGCTGTGATCCATGACCCCCGCGATGAAAGACGCAAAAGCTTTGTTTGCTTGCGCTTAAGGAACGAGAAGATCCACGCGCCGCCGCTGTATCGTATCGCGCCGCTGGTTGGGTGGTTTGTTTGTGTTAAACACATGGCTATCGTATACCAAGGAAAAGTGCACGCTTGAGAATGGATGAGCGGAGGAGAGGGACATGGCGTGATGATAAAAAGGACACACAGTTTAGGGACACATGCTGAGGGTTACGGTAGTTTGGACTATAGAGGACTAAGAATTGATAGTCTAGACTCAAGGAGAGGAATTCACGAACACGAATGCGTGTATAACATTTCAAAAATTGTTGTTTCTTCAGCGAAATTAAAGCAATTTTATGCAAATTACTTTGGATTTGCTTATTTCAAGGCGTATCTCAATTGAAACGAACGTTAGACATTTCTATTTTTGTGTAAAATTTGATTACTAGGCGCTAGGACATAATTGGAATGTTAGAATCAAATATCAAGCGATTTTGGGGATAAAATGGTCTTGACGCGAAAATTAAATCAGCATTGATTTGCTTTGTTTTAAGCTCTAATGCAACCATAGTTTGATCCGGTTAAATAATAAGGCCCGTTAATTGTCTCACAGAAAAAACCGATCTGGCCGAACATGCGATTTTTCAATTTTTATCGGAAAATCAAAGTTTTTTTCGAATTTTAGTACAAGAGCCGGTTAACCGTATCTACTTGACGGTAGCCTGAACTCACGATTTTCCCAATTTTTGTTTTAAATTGACGTTTTAACCAAAAATTTCAAGAATTTCGTCGCAAACAAACAGGATACCGAAATGTCGCACGTTCAACCACAGCAAACCAAACATCCTCTAAAAACCCGCTTTGTCCTTTTGCGCGCGCGCTACTCGATGATCATCTCCTTCCTCACTTCCTGCCATTAGATGACGCGGTCTTGCAGCGAAAATGTTTCTAAATCTAGAATTTACGTAATCGTCTTTGTCCACTCAATCTCTCTGTGTGCATGTTGCTTCGATGCTCAATGCTCCATTATGCGGATGCCGGTTTTGCTAGGAGCTTAGTGCAAGCAAAACAAATGAATTTTTCGCTTTCTATGGCGCTGTAGCATGAGGCCAGCGAGGTAAATGAGAAGATGCGTCATCGTGCAAGCGGAGAGCGAGGTGCGGACATTCTCGCGAGGTGCACATGCAACTTGTGATGTTTGCAATAATGCGTTAAGGGAGCAATTACAGAGAATGTTGGTCTCAGGCGGATTACGTGAGGGCTAAAGGTTGCCATTTTGAATGTTAGAACATCCACATGAACATGCAATAGATCGTGGTAAGACCAATTCTGATCTTAAGACCATCTTTGAGTGATTTCGTGTTGAGACCATGCTTGATTTTGTATAAAAACCAATATTGATGAGGAAATGGAACTGCGCTTATTGAGCAGAGTCATCGTTTGACCGCTCGCTTGCATGCCTGATTCTCGGGATCCAAAGTCCTAGTCATTGCCTGTCATCTCGCTCGTTTCACCTTTCGAAATGTTCACCTTTCACCCTTAAAAAGTGCAACAAAATGTTGCTTTTCACACCTCTCTGCCTGCCTGTCGCTAATTGCCTCGAAACTCGTCCCCCCTCGTTAAACTGCTAATTAAAAATTCCAAAACCGCAAAAACGTCCTGGGAACAGCGATAAGCGACGTTCTCGACGTGGCGGCGGCCCTTTGTGATGTCGCTTCGTTAGTCACAGCAAAACCGCGGCTTCTGTCACCCTCGCTCGAGCGCGCGCGCGAGGACTGATAGCGAGCGGGAGCGGCGGCAGCGGCACAGGTGAATGAATCACTGAGGTCTGAACCGGGGGATGATAGGGGTGACAAACGCCTCGCGCGTTGCGCGCTGATGACGAAGAGAAGTTAATGGAGAGTTGATTATGATTAATTCGGGGATTTATTGCAGGAGAGAGGAGGAGGTCAAGGGGTGACTGGGCGCGCTGCCGGCGCCGCCGCCGTTCCTGGAGAGATTATTTCCATATTGGATGATGATGATGAGATGTTTTTTGCAAGATTCCAGAAAATACGGGTAGTTGAGGACAACCGAACGTATGACAAATTCATAAATGTTATCGCTAATTCCTGGCTAATATAGAAACTTATGTTCGGTAAATTAGCGATATTGATCAAGCGTTAAGGGGTTACGTTAGATTAGAATTCGATAAATTAGAGCCAAGTGACATGTTCAGTCAATGAGAAAAATTGTCAAAAGCCGAACTTACTACATTTCGAAAAAAAACTAAAAGAATTCCATAGTTAAATGAAAACGTACGAAAATTAATGATTCTAGCGAACCAAATCAAGATAAAAAATGCTTTATATGGGTCTTAGCACGAAAATAGATCTAATGGATAAATCAATGCCGTCATGTTCCAATCTAACAGACCAACAGCCATCAATGCAAACTAATGACCGTAGCGTTCAAGGGGTATAAAAAATCATTTAAAAAATAAAAAATAAAAAAATTTCGTTTATTTTTAAATAATTCGCATATTCGGCAAATTCTACAATTTTAATTCCATAGATTTATAAAATGTGTTGCATCGTTTAATGCGCCAATTAGACGCGTAAATCAATTTAAATAAATTTAAAACCGACATAATACAAATCCATAATGCCGCTTTCGAAAAATCCAGACGAGCGAAAGCGTAGCGCAGTTGAGAGATTAGAAGCTTTTAGAAGCCAAACAAACTCCGACTACTTGAAAACAACGATTAAAAGAGGAGAGCTTATGAAAATATCAACGTCAATTATTGGTTAGAACAAGCCGCCCAACAGACTACTACAAACCGAACTTGAGACATTTGCAAGGATTTGCGAGAGAGAGAGAAAAGAATTGGCTTACTGCGGCACGATTGCGACAACCAAACATGGCGTGAAATTTCTGTGAAATGGCGCGTTCGCAAAAGCAGAAAATTACTAATTAAACGGTGACAACACGCAACAGCTGCAGGCGGTGTGGATTGGACTATTGCAATCAATGTGTGTGTGTGGTAAACAAGAATTAATAAGAGCGACACAGACGGCCTAACCTTTGTCTGCGTAACCACGATTAAGTGAACAAATGAACAATGTGGGAATTCGGGATATTTTTCAAATTTAAGTATCAAACACCCTGTTTTCGATTATAAAATGAGTGTCACGGCATATTGGAATCTTGTTCCTGACGCGACTTGAAACTTGAGGTCTTGCCACGGGAAACGGAACAAAAACTGTTCGAAAAGAGAATAGTTGCGAATGTATGAACTTTACCATTGGTCTTAACACGAAATTCAAGGAGATTTCCGTAACACGAAATCAACCGATTGTTTTCATTTCAACAAATGGTCCTAGCACGACTAATATTGACCAATTTGTCTGTCTCAAAATTGACTAATTTAGAGATGGTCACATCATTCCGAACAGAGCACCATAAGCCGCGAAGATTCCCCTCCGCGCATCGCTTCGGGACACAAATCGACGAAAAAAGTGAAAACGAATAAGCGAAAACACCTTCTTTCACTCGCCTCGTCGTTAATCGCTTAATCACCACGAGTCCAGTGAATTATGGATTGCTACAAGACGATTAATAAATGAACGTGTTGCGGGGATTTGCGAGGCTCTCGTAGAGGATGGCGCGAGTGCGAAGATTATTAGAAGATCAAGGTCGCTTTTGCGCAATAGGAAAGGAGCTTTATTCGTTGTCAGCTTGAAAATACTACAGCTAGCGAATTTGATTTTGAATGAAATTGTTCGACCAAAATTGGACCTCTATTTACGTTTAAAACTGAAATTTATTTAATTTTTTTTATTTATTTAATATTTAATTTTTTTAATTTTAAAATTTTAAATTAAATTTAGTTAAATCAGTTTTTCTAAAAAAATCTCGAATTTTTTTCGAATTTTTCGCGAATTCGAATACTCGAAAAACGGAAATATTTGACCCTATAAATTTGGGCAAATTATTGCGTGTGGTCGTAAATTCCTAGTAACCATGTCCGCCCGGTGTCTAGACACATGTGAGAGCCAAAATACCACCTCCAAAAACGCAAATTCAAAATATTCGTACTTCACCATAAAAGCCAATTTTACGACTTTGCGATTGCCGTTTTCCTGTTATCACCACTTGCGCTTCCTTTTGTAAATCGGCGCCAAAGATATTTGGGTTGCTCGACCATTCTTATCACCGCTCTAAACGGAATTTCGTCACATCGATTATGGTTACCAACACGACGAGACCGATTTTGATCCGTCTTAAAAGTGCATTTCTTGTGTTATTAACCTTGAATTCAAAAGCTGAATGCACTAAAAGGCAACTACACAGACGGAAAAACAAGATTTGTGGAAAAATAGCGAAATTCACACGTTCGGCACAGTAAAAAGGATTCGATTTCCAAATTTCAATTTTAGCGCAAGTTTGAGCAAAATCACACGTTACCGTAGGACGAGACCCAAAAAGGCGAGCGGCCGAACACCGTGTTGTTGTTTTGACCCGCCCGCGATGCCGCCACACACATGCCGAGGTCCTGCTAATCTGCTAATCCGCGCGAGCCACAAACATGGAAAGTGATTGATACCGCCGCCTCCGCGCGTTTGCCGAACGTCTTAGCGCGCGCACTTGTTGTAACCGATCTGAGTCACCTCGCGCGTGCGCGTGCCCGTGGCGGCATGAAGCTTTGACCGTGGTGGTGGTGGTCAGAGGAGGAGGACTGACCACTGCGGGGGACCTTTCGGATCGGATTTCGACCGGAAAAGCGATCGCAGGTTTAAAGAAGAGAAAAAGCTTATGAACCTCATTTGGGTCCTACCACGATCAAAGAGCATTGAAAATAATTTATGATGATTGGAATAAGTTAACCCTCTAATGGTCCTGGCACGATAGATTTGTTTTTTCAAGAATATTGAAGCTAGTACATAAACAGAGCGGAATGTAAAATTGGGTCCCGAAACGATCAACACAAACATCAAATTTTTAAAGATAAATGCCGAAAAAATGACTTGAAAACAGAGATATTACCATAGTATCGACCGTTCCCTCTCAGCAACTACCACACATTGTGAACAATCAAGTGACCTTGAAACGAGACTGAGACTTAACTGTCTAGGAAAGTTAAGTTGGTACAGTTGTATTAGGGTTAATGTCACCGGCGGTCATTCGTGACAGTCAATTGACAATTGTGGAGTTGTTCAACGGTCGATTTCTGGTCTTACGGCGCGTGGTTGAGTCAATCAACTCGGAGATACATTGCAATGCGGCTGGTAATAGCAAGATAACATGTGAGGTTATTGATATACGGTAAACGCGACTGTCAGTGAGCCTCGTAACGCTTATGATGTGCTCACGGTTCAAGGTCACAGAACCGTGTTGCGGGGGAATGTTTCACGTGAGAAAACGTCATAACGATTTGGTCAATTGGGAACGCCAAAGTGATAAGAATCATAGAATTGTCACAGAATCTCACAGGTTCGGTGCGGGGGCGATTACTAGAGTGATTGAATGGCACAGTTACACAAGATCAGACGTTTTGAAGGATTAAACTGAATCAAATCTGCGTGGGAAAAGCGCATTTAAATAATAGTAAGCTCATTCAGTCAAGCGCTGACTCAAAAGCCCAGATTTTATGACCAATTCGACTTGTTGATAAAAATCTACTGTTCGGACAGTCCTATGACAGCCACTACTTGAATTCTTTGAGATTTCTACACCATTTAAGAAGACGATTTTGTCTGAATTGCATTTAATCGATTGGACTGTCTAGACTGCCTTTTTCAGACAACGAAGATTCGAAACTACAGTAGTCAGTAAGAATTGGATTGCTGGGCCATGCGACTTGCAAAAAAAACATCTATGAGTGGTGGAAATAGCTAGCAAATAGCAAAGATAGCAAAGACTCAATTATGTCTGAAATTGCGACATTTATAGACAATAAATTGATTCATTCGTCTGTAAATGCTGAATTTCTGAGACAGAATTTCTGTCTCAATTTCAATGTCTTTAATCCGTTATTTTAGACAAAAATGAGTCAAAATGACAAAAATTGCATGTTCAGCCATCGAACCGGCAAATCTGTACAGAAACCCATAATTCTTACAAAAAATCCTTTATTGAACCCTTAAAAATGCTCCATCGCTCCAGAAACCAGCTCTAGCTCTAATTCTACATGTTCACGCGCGTCACACACGCTCTTCACGCACCAACAAGCAAGTGAACCAACAGCAAACGAACGAACCATTTGCAGGCGTTGCTGCTGGAGTGCTGAAGAGGAGGAGGTCGTTGTCGTGGCTCTGCGCTGATAACCGCTGCCGACGGCGACGTCAGCGTGTGTTCTCCGCTGGTTGGAAGGGCGATTCCATCCTTCGCCGTCATAAAAGCGACCGGAAAGCGGGGGCGAGAAGCCGCCGTCGTGAGCAAATACGGGCATCTGAGCGCGCGAGCTGTTTGCCCAAGGTGATAAACACTGAGGAGCGGCGGTCGCCATTTACGGTATCACACCGTCGAAGACGTGTGTCGTCCACGGGTACAGAAAGGAGGAGGAGGAGGATAGGGTAGGAAGGAAGACCAATTCAAGACCGGCGATTGGGCGGCGATGGAGGTAATGGGACCGGCGAAGAAGAGAACGCGAACGTCTTATATGTCCGAGAGGGCGGCGGCGGCCGCCGCTGTTGTGCAATGTGTTTCTTTGAATTGATAAGACCAGAAAAACGATTACGGTACTGAAGAGACCTTGTGATAGTGGAATTACAAAAAGGATTCGAATGGTTGCGAAATGCTTGAGGAATTTGACGGTTCAGACTGCGTTTTGTGATGAAAAAACGATTTAGGCATTGTTCTATATGATTATTCGCAAACGAGAGCTCCAAAAAACGAGTAAAGTTGGTAGTTTTTCTTGTAAATTTGGACACACGTTTGGCTTGTGTCTGGTCTGAAACAGACAAACATGAATGAGCTCTGTGTCTATGAACCACAACCAGCGATGTCTCAATAAACACAAATTTAACAGCTTTAAATAAGGCGCTGCAATTAAACCAAGGATTCTTGAATCATTTCAAAGCTAAAGTCGGCGCCGTTTTCCAAAATGTATGGCGATTTCGAACGCACAGTTCTCTGTTCACAATGCGCGGATTTGAACCATTCCGACTGTAATCGACTCGCCATCACGAGCAGAACAGATTTGTAAGACGGATTTTTGAGAAGAGAAATCATGTGCGTTTTCGAAAAAGCCCCGAAAAAAGACCATCTTGGTCAAAAATTGAACTGAAATTTTTTGAAATTTTCTCTGCGCAGAATCCACGGATTTGTGCAAATCAAAGTCTGTTCGACTCCGCGGAATCAGGTCAGTAAATTTCTAATGAGGAATTTTGCTCTGTAAGAGGAATGCAAGTCGCTCGTTTCCAAAAATAGAAGAAATTTCGGGAATTTTGTCCCAACGAATTAGTCCATGGCGCAGATTCTAACTTGAATGATTGGTTGGATCAAACAGAAAAGACAAAGAAATCATAAGACGTAAGTGTTCCGCCCTACGGTCATGGCCAAGCTTTCGATATCGCAATATGTTATTTGAACGACTCACAGTAATCTAGCTTCTAATCCTTAATACATTGGATAAGCTTTAAAATCACTTGATTTCACAACGAACCAACAAAACAAACTGCAATTCAAGTTCTTTTCCAACAATTGTATTCTCGCGCAACTACGTTTTGAATTTCACACATCAGCGGTTGATTCTACTTGTGCAAGCAATTAGACGGATTCGCAGCTTTTCGATCCGCATTGTCATGTCTGTTCTGGCCTTATTAGTTAAATCCAAAAAGCAGTTCTTAAAGACACATTTTCTGATCAATAGGAAATACGCATTTGAATGTCTTCTACGAGCAAGCAAACCCTCAAAACTGCCTAGGGATTCTTTTTGGACCTGATTTCGACTCATTTGACCTATTGACTTCAAAAATAATCAACTAGTCGGATTAAGATCTTCTCCTTTTCATTTGTTTTGGTCATTGTGTACGTGTTTGGTCTTAAATACCCGTGCACATCCTCGAACATACAAATTATTTGAATTCCAAAAAACAGGTCTACATAAACAAAATAGAATTCCGTTCATTCTTTCTCATGACATCATTCCCGACATCTTCCTGTTATTCAAAAAGTCAGATGATGCGCGTTCACATGTACTGTAGGCAAAGATCCGTTTCAGTCTGTCTATCGTAATACCTGGCCGTGTCCGAGTTTAAACCGTAGTACAGTATTTTAACCAAACAGACACTAATCAATGGTTCCTGACCTTAAAGACTTTAAATGTTTAGTCGTGTGTGTGGTTTAATACCCTAATAATCTTGAAAAAAGTGACTTTTATGAACCGATTAGTGCTAGACCCCCGACCTGATGCGTGTTCAGCAGGGGCTAATCAGCGCACGTGCTGCGGCCAGGAGGAGAGGCGAAAGGTTGAAAGATTGAAAGACTAACTCCTGCGACGATAATATGCGTTATTTAGAGGTGAATCACTTGAGTGACTAAGTGCCGTTGAGGATAAGAACACTTGAAACGCGAGATTAACAGACAGCTTAGAACTAGTCATAGGTTACGTTGTCTAGACCGGTGGCAGATGTTTTAGTTAAAGGGATTACGGTAGGCCACATAGTGAAGTATCCGTTTCCAATCAGTTTTTTCAAATTTCTGCATTTTTACAGTAGGTTAGGAGCAAATTCCGTTAAGACCGGATTCTTGATTTTCGCATTATTTGAAAATTGGTTTTGGCTCTCAAATTGCTCGATCGTTGCAGGACCAGTATCATATCGTTTAACTATTATTTATTGAAGCTGCATTCTCAAATTTCCCTTCAAGACCCAATTCTGTGCTATCTCCGGCCCTGCCATTCTAAAACAGGCCTTAATTGCCCACCGACATAGGCCTGTTTCCCTCTTGTTTGTTCCTCTTTCTCCAACCAACTAATTAGCCTCTCCCTTGTTCTCACGCAAGTCTCAACATCTCATCGCTTCGCTTCGAGACCCTCACAGGCTGCTCGCTTACATAATTATGACGCCGCGGCACTGGGGCAACCTTTGCCATGTTGATTACTCTCTCTCTCACTCCCTGTGTGGCGCGCGTCTCTCACGGAGCGTTGATGACTGGATGACGGGGGAGGCTCACTGACTTGCAGGCTACATGAGCCAAACCACACGCTGAGGAGAAGTAATCTGAGAGGATTAACGCTCGTTAACATCTACTTATCGCGATGTCACCTCATCACGCACGAAAATGCGGATGTCGATGTGAGAGAGCGTATTTTTGGAACGGGAGGAAAAGGAAATACGCAATGAAAGACCTTTACGGAAGGAAGATGTTAGAAAAACATCGTGCTGGAGACCAGACATCACATTTACCGTAATTCATCGAGAATTTCGTTCGTGAATCTTGTAGCTCTAACTTGGTTTGTGCGCCAACGTCAGTGCACTTTGTAATAACATTAGGAAATGTAACATGTTCGTTTTGAAGGGAGCAGAAGGCTTAGAATAAACTTAAATTTAAATTTTCTTTGATTAGAATTCGA
>MQUG01000194.1:0-18621 GCA_007213375.1 Steinernema feltiae
TCAAAAGCGGACAGATCTTTGCAGTCGACCTCTCCGATGAGATCGTTATTGGCAGCGTTGGCCCCCGTCATGTGGAAGATGCTTAATCTGAAACGGGTCAGTTTGAGAGTAAGCAACAAAATATTGCGAACAGCGATCAATGCTGACAAGTTTGCCACGCGATGATGTCTTCAAACATCGTGTTAAATTAATCAATAAAAACACGAATAATATATTTGATAGAAGCATCAAGTCTTTGCTGGAACTGGCTGAAATACGCCTACAAAAACGATTGGAAGAGGAGCTTCAAGCAAATTCCAGAGGCAAACAGCCATCTTTAAGAAACAGCACCGCAAAAATTTAAAAAATTGTGAAATCGTGGTGGGATCATCAATAAATCACAAACAATCTTCTGGTCAGTTTAGTTGACGGCGTATAGTTGACAGCAGAGGAAGATGACTCCGCCGACGATGGGCACGATTACGAGCTCGTTCTGTTCTCTGAAACGAAGGATTGAGGTTGGAAATGGGACCGGCGAAGCTCACTTGTGCATATTTGCCGATCAACCGATCAACGGCGATGAAATGGAACTGAATGACAAAGTTCTGACTGAATCGCGCTGCTCGCGAGCAGCAGTTTGACCCAGTCTCGCCATTTTCCACGTATCTTCTTGAGTTCATGCGCTCGGATCAGAGAAAGCGGTTCTTTGGCCTGCGTACCGCACTCATCAAGGCGGATCTGTGACTTGTTTGTCGCATTTTCGTTATTTTGTGGCCACCACCTGACAGGGTGGTTCTTCGTAGCTGCTCTTCGCACAAACAAACAAACCTGACGATAAGCGACCAACGCAACCACAACACAGCATCGTGACTTCTCGGCATCGAAGTTCACGCAAACAACAAAACAGAAAACGCGGTGAGACCACTTTTTCGACCTTTGGTGCCAAAACGTCTCTTTACGACCGCGCCGCTTATCAATCCTTCAAAGATCACGTATGACGTCCGGAGTCATGGCAGCGCCATCGAAACGTATAATTTGTTACAACGCCCGAACGCCGGCGGCGGAGATAAGATAACGCCGCGAGCACTTAAGAGTTTCAACCGCGTTCCTCCGGCACAGATCATGTTGCTCCGGAACGCGTTCTTCCTTCTCGCTCTCGTCACCGCCGCCGCCCTCGCCGGCTCAAGCTCTTCGTCGTCGGAGAGACGAAGATCAAGAACAAGCGCGGAAAGTGCGTCGAAGTGATCGAGCGGCCCTCGAAGGGCGACTGCATCCTCATCGAGTCGCTCAAGAGCTTCATCGCCACAATCGAGGTGGAAGTGGAGGTGAAAGCGCAGTTCGAGGCGCTCATCAACACGATCAACACGAAAATCATCCTGAACGAGGCGCTGCAGCCGTTGGAGGTGTTTGTGCAGGCCAGCTACCGCCTCAAGGCGTTCCTGCTGCGCTACGCGGTGCTGCAGACGCAAATCGAGTATCTGGCGATTGGACAATGGGGATTGGTGAACGATCTGTTTGTGATCTCCGTTCAGGTAAGCGAAATCTGCATTTTCGAGCTGATTTTCTAGCGCGTGCACTGTTTCAGATCAAGGGAGAAACCGCGGAGAGTGTGATCGTCGAGGACAGCGGCGACTGCGAGTTGGTCGTCGCGCTGCTCAAGTTGGGCGATTTCCTGGCCGACGAAGTGAAGGAAGCTCTGGATGAGCTGATTGCCGAGCTGAGGCTGATCGTCAAGGAGAGCCTCGATTACGCGAAGAAGATGTCCAAGTGCGGAAAACTCTTCAAGAAGTACATCAAACTCTACCCGGCGCTCGCGATCGTCAAATCGACGAAGATCGGCGCGTGGGGCGTTTTCAACGAGTTCTTCGACGTCAGCGAGCAGTACGAGCGCATCGAGAAGCTGCCCGAGTTGTGCAAACGCGGTGAGGGAAACACCGTTCAGGTGATCTTGGACCTCGAGAAGTCGCTGACCGACGTCTCCTTCAAATGGACGAAGGCGGAGCGCTTCATGCTGCGGACGTTCTTCGGAAATTTGAAGTTTTTGACGATCGACGCAGCGTTGACCGAGGCGCAAATCATGAAAATCGTCTCCACGCAGTTCCTCGAGTTTGTGAAGATCAACGCAGCGTTCAGAGCGCGACTCCGCAGCGTCAAAATCGGCGATTTTGGCGGATTTGGTGCTTTCATCGATGTGTTCGTCTATGTGAGTTGAAATTCGACGTTTTAGGCGCTAATTAATGTGGTGTTTAGGTCGCTCTGGAAAGCGTCGATTGGTCAACGAGTCCACCTCCAGTGTCTGTCACTCCTGGGCCGTCGGTTTCTGGAGCCACAGAGTCGGGATCCACCGTTTCGGGCGGAACAGCCTCTACAGTAACCGCAGTTAGCGGAGAGCCGTCGTCGGAAGGGCCAAGCGCTTCTGGACCTACCGTATCTGCAGAACCATCGAGCGAAGGACCTTCCGTGTCAGGCGAACCGTCAACGGAACTGCCTGTCGTATCCGGAAGCACTGAAGCTTCCTCAGATGCTCCCTCGTCGCCTGGACCAAGCGAAGGCTCCTCTGTTGAACCTTCGGGTACACCAGGCGTTTCTCCTGAACTCTCCTCAACCGAACCAAGCTTTTCGAGCACCGGATTGTACGAACCGTCGACTCCCGAAGTCCTAAAAGGTGATTGCTCGAAGAAAGACGACTTGATCGTCGTCCCTCCAGGAGGAAACGCAAATCAAACCACTCTGGTAAGGATTCTAACCCAAACTTCGCTAAATTGAAGCTTGCAGATCATCTCCTACTACGCGGCGGCTGCGACGTGGACCGACGTTGTCCAAACCAGCAACTTCTACACGTTCGTCTACCAAATCTCAACTTTCATCATCGTCAACTCGGAGTACCCTACTGCCGACGCGAAAATGGTGAAAATCGTCGCGGCGCTGGAGGAGTACATGGCGGTCAGCGAGACGCGCAGGAAGTTGGTGTCGGAGATCAAGATCGACGGCTGGGGAACGAACGAGCAGCTGTGCGGATGCCCGAAGTGATCATTTGAGTACAGTATGCATGTACGCTGATATATCCACCCATAAAGCAAGCATTACGAGCTTAGACGGCACACAAAACAGCGGAATCGCGAGTGGTAAACGCGACTGGCGCACTCAATGCGCGCAGCACAAACACAGACTTGGCCAGAGAACGTATCCCGATTGAGCGCTGAGAAATCTGCAACGAAATCACTGATATCTGGTCGCGAAATCAACAGGACTCACGTAGAGCAACACGTAGAGCACCAGGGGACAGATGGAAGCGGTCATTGTGGCGCGGAAGTCAGTTGCTTCTGTCGAACCAGCTTCCAACGTTGTTCTCGGTCTGAAACTGATAGTGCACAGAAAAAGATTCGTACCGGCTGATCGTAAAATTGCGAGGAAAAAGCAATTCCTTTGTGTTTCGCTGATTGGCATCCAAAGACGCCCGATAAGAAGCGTTGACTGGTCGCCATCATCGACTGAAAAACACTTCTGGCACGTCTTCCTCGCTGCATAAAAGCCGACAGCGCTTCCTCCTTCATCAGTGCGACGAAATGCGTTGTCTCCTGCTGCTGTTCGTGCTGTGGTTGGGCGCCGCCCACTCCGTTCCTCTCAACCTCACCGCTCTGCCCTCGAACGATGTATCGCCCTGTTCACCGGCCTTCACCACCGCTGAATTCATTCGTTTAGATCGTCCGCGGTACACCGGCGACGTTCGGGCAGTTCCCCTACATGGCGTTCATTGAGCCCTCGTGCACTGGAATCCTCATCTCGCATCGCCACGTTCTCGCTCACGAGTACTGTATCCGCGATGCGAAGATCGGCACGAAGGTGCATTTCGGTGTGACGAAGGTGCGCAATCTGAACGAGCCAGGGCAGATTCACAACGCAGTGAGAGCGGCTCGATTGATCACGAAGGGAGATGAGCCAACGCCTTTCCGGTACTCGGTCGGCATCATTGAGGTGAGCGCGGCAGCCGATAGAGCGGGAATAACGCGCCTAATTCAGCTTGAAACGGCCATCGTCTTCACTGATAACATCAAGCCGACTTATGTTTTGTCGTATGACGGTTGGTTCACCGACCCGGCAAACAAGCTTCCTTCACAGACCATCTCCTACGGCTGGGTTCTGAATCATGGGATCGGCGAGCCCAAGTACAACTACCTGAGCTACGCGGATGTCTCCATCTTGGAAGGCAGCGCCTGCAGGTACCGCTACCACGTTCTATTCGATGACTCAGAGTGCATTTCAGTGCAAAATTCGCTGATTACGACAACCAGAAGGGAATCTGCTCTGGACGCTCATCACCCGGAGATCAACTCTCCTATGTATGTTTGCGTTGATGCTTGCGCAGATCTAACCGCGTCGTTTAGTACGATAACGGAGCTCCACTCTTGGTCAGAGGAAACCTCGTTGGACTCGCCGCAACTCAGTGCAATGGTAATTGTATGAGCGGATTCTTCGTCCGTCTGGCGCCTATCTGCTTATTCCACCGCAAAACGAGAGCTCATAGTCTTCCTGGAGAATTGGAGGTTCACTGGCCAGTGTAGGACACCCACTCCACGTACGAGCGCCATGTTGAATGGATTGTCATCACCGCTCCACGGCCACTCGAGATTCGCATCGCTTTTATTGAAAGAAGAGTCCTGTTGCGTTTCTGAGCCGTTCGTGCAGGCTGAGGAGATTCAAGGAGAACAGAGCGATCACACGACAGCGGAAGATTCTCATGCAATTCAAACGTGTTAAAGCGGGTCGACCGGCGACTTTCAGGGAGACCTTTTGTCGCATTGTGAACACGCTAATCTTCTGTGTGTTATTCGCCACACTCAATTCGCCATTTGTGATTTACAGATGATCCCACCACGGTTGTCGCAAGGTCTCCCTGAAAGTCGCAGGCAATGCGAAAAATCAGCAGATAAATTCTGAGGCGAGTGGACGAGAGCGATGAGAAACTTGAAAAGCATCGAGGAATTTTCGCGTTTTCATCGACATTGCAAGAGTTGTACATCGACGTTTCAGACAGTCAGGGATGCGTTGGCAGAAAGTTGTCTGGAAGGCTTGCCAACCTCGTTCTGCTTGATTTCCGATGCCATTTCCGTTCGTCTTCACCTCGCGAGCGTCCGTGTGACCCGTTTCGTTCTCTGGTTTTCCGCTTCTCCCTCTTGGAAACCTAAAAAATGTGCTCAGCCAAGGTAAGTAACGTCATTTCCCATCTTTTATCCTTTTATTTCTGTTTAGTGCGTTACCATGGCCTTCGTGTTGATCGGTTCTGTGGCCACGCTGGTCGGATTCGTCGCGCTAACGATCACCGTTGCCATCGGCACCCAGAGCAGCGAATGGAAGGCCTATCTGGTGTGTATCCCGCTGATCGTCAGTCTGCTGATCCACATCCTCGCCTTCGTGGGCCTCTGGAAGAACAACAAGTGCCTCCTATTCCCGTACATTATCGTCATCATTGTTGTGCTCCTCGCCGTGATTGCCGGGATGATCTACATCGCATACATGCACGGAAAGAAAGGAAGTAAGTTGCGTTTTGGGAAATTTTGAGGCCAATTTTTGTGTTTTCAGTTCACGCAGACGCCCATATGCACATCACGATCGGCGTGCTGGCCGGATTATCGCTTGTGTACGTAGTGACCGCTGGCTGTGTGATGTACACCTTCTACCACGTCGACGAGTACGACCAGAATCAGTGAAATCGCTTGTTTTTGTTTATGCGCGAATAAATGGTTTGATTGGATTTCTGTGTTTTCAGGGTTGTTCAATGGATAAGAACGTTGGGGTGGACAGATGGACGGTGTTTAAGCCTGGCTGGTGTTTGAGTTTTGAGCTCGATCGAATTTATGGCATAGAGGTATCACAATTGTTTATCGTCCATAGCCGCCGCCACCTCCACCAAAGCCGCCGCCTCCTCCGGGGCCTCCTCCATAGCCGCCTCCTCCATGGCCTCCTCCATAGCCATCCCTTCCTCCGCCACGGCCTCCTCCATAGCCGCCGCCTCCACCACCACGATTCCTTCCGCCTCCACGCGACTTCTCGAACTCCTTTTCGCGAATGATGATCGTCTCGCGTTCGCTGCCTCGACTGCTCGATCCGCCTCTTCTGAAATTCCCGTAAATGAGCCATATTTTGCAACAATTAAACATACCCGCCGCCGCCACCTCGTCCACCGCCTCCCCACTGATCGTGCGGAACGCTGCTGGCAGCCAGGAAGAGGAAAATGAAAAGAAAGACTATTTTGAAAGCACTCATCGGGTTGAAGAAAATGAGAAACTGATGTTTCCAACCTTTATGAAGCGAGTGCGATGCAGACAACCGAAAAGAAGACGAAAAAACGAGTTTTTGAAACTTGAAAACAACAACGTAAATAGTCCTAAGGTCGTAAAAACCGGAATTGATTCGTTAAACAGCAGACAGCTGAAACAGAAGACAGAGAAGGAAGTGGAACTCCGGGCGGACTCAAAAGTCGAATTGAGCGAAGGGCATCATGAACGGGCCGTGACACCAAGACAACGGCAAGATTTCAGCCTTACTGAATGTCCTGATCAAGTCAAATTCCTCGCGAATCAAGCATTTTCCTTCCTTTTATCGGCCGATTACTGTATGATGCAATCAAACGGTTTTCACGAATTGAATCCTTTCTTCCGCTTGAGATCGGGGGATCCTGACTGCTTCATCTTGATCTTCTCGCGTTCTCCAACTCGAGCAACTCTAAATTCGTGTCAGCAAATCGTAATTTGGCTACAGACATACCCGTCTGGTCGTCCACCGCCTCCTACCGGCCACCCACCTTCCTCAATGGGGAGTCCCCACTGCGGGAAGCTGCTGATAGTCAGGAAGAGGAAGAGCAGGAGAAAAGCGACCTTGACGGCACGCATTGGAAAGAAGGAAAGTAAAAACTGATGTTTTCAACGTGTTGACAAACGGGAAACGAGTTTTGATCTTGCAAACAACGTCTTTAAACCAATGTTGACCGGCAAAACAGAAGATTAAAGGTGGATTTCGGGCTTTGGGAGCGTTTCGGGATAGGACAGCTGGGAGTGACAGATGAACGGCTTTCAAGTCTGACTACTGTTTGAGCGAATCACATTTATGACAACGAAAATCAGATATCACGGTAACAAACGTTTTTATCGTCCAAAGCCGCTGCCTCCCCAATAGCCGCCGCTTCCCCAATAACCGCCGCCTCCCCAGTAGCCTCCTCCTCCTCCTCCGGGGCCTCCCCAATGACCACCTCCACCACCACCACCACCACCACGATTCCATCCGCCTCCACCGCGATTCCTTCCGCCTTTGCGCGACTTCTCGAATTCCTTTACGTGAATGATGATCGTTTCGCGTCCCTTGGTTCGAACCTTCGAACTTGGCCTCCTGAAATCCCTCTAAAATCAGCCATTTTTTGGCAGCAAACATACCCGCCGCCTCGGCCATCGTACGGAACGCTGCTGGCAGCCAGGAAGAGGAAAATGAAGAGAAAGGCGATTTTGAAAGCACTCATCGGGTTGAATGAACTGACAAATTGATGTTTTCAACCTTTATAAAGCGAGTGCAACCGAGGAAAAAGAAGAAAAAACGAGTTTTTGAAACTTGAAAATAATTACGCGTGTACTTTTAACTTGAAAGTACACGCGACCTTAAGAGGAAATGATTCGCAAAACACACAACTCAAACTCTGGGCGGACGTCGATCATGTCGAAACTCAAAACTCAAGAAGAACCGCGTGCTGAGCTGACTGACGATGCTACGGTACTTGACACGTTTTGACTAGAATTCCGCTATTTCAGCCTTTTATTGCTCATGTTTAATCGCAAGTCAGATTCCAATCAATCAAGCCTCATTGAATGTCCTGATCAAGTCAAATTCCTTGCGAATCAAGCATTTTCCTTCCTTTTATAGCCCGCTTACTGTATGATGCAACGAAACGGTTTTTATGAATTGAATCGTTTCTTCCGCTTGAGATCAGGAGATCCTGACTGCTTCCTCTTGATCTTCTCGTGTTCTCTGCCACGAGCAACTCTACAAACCGTATTTGGCGACAAACATAGGCCGTGCATCCCCTCCCACCGACCAAGCGTCTTTACAACCAAAGCAACAACTAAACTTGATTGTCGAAATCGTTTTATTTACCGACTACCGTACTCTTTATGCATTAAAACGTTGTTTTATCAATTGAATCCTCCCTTCTTTCGCTTCAGGACCGGCTCCGCAGTGTCCGCCTTTGGTTCAAATCTGAAAAATTGTTTCTACAAAAGTACAGACGAATTTATTCCAGTAAATGACAGCATTTTCATCGTTTAGACCCATCAAACTCCCTCGTACGAACTAAAATCTGGTCTTTTGTGTCACCGCGGTGCTCAAATCTAAAAAATAGGGTGACTTGCATTGGATTCGAACCTGTGACCTTTGGAGTGATAGACAACAGCGTTAACCAGTCAGCTAGACGCGCAATGAACAGATCTGGACAAAACGTGTGCTGCACAGCTCGCAGTTGAGTGGTTAACGCTCTTGTCTATCATCGCAAAGGTCGCAAGCTCGATTTCTACTAACTTTTGCATTCTTACCTCGATTTCAGTCGATCGAGCTTCTCGCGATCTCCACGAACGAAATCTCCAGCAAAGAGGATCACCAAGAGTAGAAGGAATAACTTGAGAACACCGACCATCATGTGTGCAAGCGCAACAAACGACTAAAACTCGTTCTCGCATCTCCTCTCGCGCGCTCGCTCGCAAACAAAATCAAATTCGTTTCTTTATTAGCGTCATTATGTTACAACAGCGCTTTACAGTCTCGAGCCGTGGAACTGTTGTCGAAGGTGGGGAGCGTGAGATCGATCGGCGTGAAAGGCGGTGGACGACGCCGGCTGAGGCGGCCGAGCAGCACCGGCGGATGGTGGCGGAGGATAGAGGAGAACGGGACAATCGGGTTTTGTTGCGGGAAAATGGACGGCGAAGGTGATGATGGTGACGACGACGAGGCCGATGGCAAGGACAAGCAGAAGAGAGTAGAGGATGAGAAGCCTGAAAGTTACAAAATTCACATGTTCGTTCCAGATATGACCTCGCCGCTCATTTCGGAAGCTTTCGATTGATCTGCTACGGCAGTTAGAGCTCACGTTGTGTGTTCTAGCTACCGTAATCCCAAAAACCGCACACTTACAGTACTCCGTGAACTGGAAAAGCGTTCGCCACGTGCAGCAGAACGCGAATGTTGTGCGTTATCGACAAAATTCGATCCGCGTTGAAGATGTAGAACAGAATCGTTAAAGCGAAAGTCTAAAAGCGGCATTTAATCGATAAAAGTAGTCCGCAAGACGTACGAGCTGATGATAGCGGCTCCAAATCGCTGTGTGGGGTCGAGACAAGCGCTGTAGAGACCGTAGGACGATGAAAGCAGCGCGATAATCGAGATTATCACTTCGCGAAGTCCGATATTGTACATCGCTGTGGGATTTGTCGTTGTTTGGTTCCTGAAAAACTACCGTAACCCTGTAAAAGTTGGAATTTTGGCTCTACCAGCTAATGACGGCTGTCATCGATGAAGCCAAAGCATCGCAGAGATTATCAACGTTGCGAGCGCAACGGCTGCGTTGAGAACGTTCCACGCGACGAGAATCTTGGAACGATCGGTCGGTTTCGCGACGATCGACTCCGCAGAAGCGATAGCGACGAGAATCCCGTTTATGATGATGACATCGAAGGCGAGAATTGCGAGGACAGCGATCAGGAGACCGTAGGTTGTACTGAAAATCGAGATTACGGTAGGTACTGGAGTGTTGCTTACTCGGTGCTATGGCGGATTTGAATGAATTCCAAGTTGAGCTCCATCGAGAGGACGAGAATCGCTTCGATCCAGAGGAAAATGGAAATTGAGCCGAAGAGAACTTGGAGAATCTGAACGAGAGACTTGGAATGATGCGGCAACAGTGAGTCTAGACAGACATCAAGTGTGCGGTCTGTCTAAACATGACCCTAGATGCTCTATTGAAGGTCCAGACCAGACATTTCAACAATCAACGTGTGTGGGACAAGCAGGTGTTTTGTTTTGACAGTCTAGACAACCCACGCGTCAAAAGCCACACGATCAGAGAACGCAGCAAATTCCTCTCTTCTGCCTCCTTCCTACCGTAACCCAATCTACATTCAACACGCTCACCTGCAAAAAATTCGGTCTTCTCTCCACCAGCGGCCAGAATCCACACAGACCGGCCAGAATCTGCAAAAACGCGGGGACGACCACCGCTGTCCCCGACTTCACCGCGATGATCGCGGCGCCTTCGCGATTGTTCGACGCAAAGTCTTCCGCTTTGCTGAGATCGAGAAGTGTGTTCGCCTGCGCGGTGCCGCCTACGAAGAGTCTACGGTAGCGTAGAGCGGCGAAGACGATCATTCCAGCGGCGACGATGATTTGCGTCGCCGCCACGAAGACGAAAATGTACTTTTGACAATTTGTTTGACGGTCGTCGAGGAAGCGGAATTCATCGGAAATCTGCAAAGAAGAACGATTGATTCGTGCAGGGAGCGGGCGAGACAACAGGTCGCCGCGTTGACCATCACGGTCATTCACCTCTTGTCTGTCCAGACAGGACCACACACGTTGCTTAGTTACGTAATGATCCAAATTTCGAGCAGAGCAACGAATTTAGCTCAATTTTGAATAATTTTCACACCATTCAATAGCGCTCGATCTGATCTACAGCGTAATCGAATTTTGAAAAATGGCAAAACCGAACGTGGGAAAATTCCAAATCGTTTTGTATTTTTGCACTTACCCTGTCTACTGCATCTACAGTATCGAAATTGTGGTCGCGTGAGTCGTTTGGATTGTATTCATCATCGCAATAGTAAGCCTAAATAGATAATAGATAGCCAAGAGCGTTAGCCAATGAACTACACGCATTCACCTTATCAAACGCCGTTTTGTGGCATTTGACATGAGTGTTCTGTCGATCAAAACGTCACAAGTTCGTCCCCCCTCCCTCGAAACCAACCTTTGTGATCTGCTTTCGATGGACAAATTCGCGCGTTCTCGTACCGTAATTATTCGGATTACGGTCGGTGTCCAGAGTGAAGACGTCGACGTTTCGATCGAAGAAACGTCGATCTCGGTCGTACGCGCCGCCGTTCATCACGCCAAACGACAAACGATTCTTCCCGCTCACTCGCTGATGACTCTGACTCTATGAGCTGGAATTATGCAAATATGGTTGCGGCGGCCAGTGCGGATAATCCTCGCCGCATGAGAATTCGAAATTGAAATTTTTGACGAACAAAAGGGAGAAATGGAACAGGAAAATGTGGCGAAGTTTCAAGAAAAAACGTGGAAATGAAGCGGGAAACGAGTCTGAACGGATAAAAAGGGGCCAAATCGGAATTTGTCATCAGATTACGGTAGTTCTGATAGACATTTAAACAGTCGCTAGTTGGTAGCGCAGCATAGCGATGTCTAGACGGATCTATCGCTCACTTTCCAGACACCGTTTGCTAGAATTTGCATCTAGCTGTCTAGACGAACAGCAAGATGCTAGATGCCTCGGTTGAATCTTCTTGTTTTCTTGGAAATTTTGGGATTAAAACAGGAATCAACCGCGCACTCACCGCCTGTCCAGCCAACACAATGACGTCTATCACGCCAGCATTCAGAGATTCATAAGTTGCAAATAGAAACTTGAACGATCGCGCCTCGCGTCATAAACCAAACGAAAACAATGACAAATCAGCCTGCTCGTCAGCCCTCAACATCAGCAGCCTAAGCCACCCACGGCTGATCGATCATACAACACAAAAGTGCATTCAAATTGACTCATCGCGTGTCGCTCGACTCAATTTTCTTCGTCAAAAACGTTTGCGCGCGCGCATCGCGGGGAACCTTAAGAGGGCACTTGCTGCTGGCCGCTGCGGTGTGCACAACACGCCAGCGGCGGCGGCACACCACTGGAGCGATCACGAAAGACAAACTTTGACTAATCGCGCGCGCACTAATCCATTGAAATCGCCATCGCCGGTCGCCCCAAACGCGTGGACGCCGACCACCAACGAACCAACCGGCTCGCCGCTGTCCGCCGATTGTTGAAACGACGAAAATATCAAATGACTCAGCTCCCTCGCGCGCTCGATCGCGCGCGCGAAGCGTTTACGATCCGATATTATTTATGCAAAACGCCAATAGCGAAGCGAAACGAGCGAGCGAGAGGCGCGGTTTTATGCGTGCAGATTCCCAGCAGCCGATCGCGCTTCCTTATGCGTTTTTACGACGTTTTTACGTGTCAAATTGTGAATTTGCGCACACATTTGAGTGCGGGTGATTACGGTAGGCGTGACGATCGTCGCAATTAATGCAAAAAGTGGTCGCCGTTAAGTTTGCACTTGAGCAATTAGGCGTCGAGCACACGCTGCACGACTGGAAATTGCACTTTGCCGCGCCGCGGGGAAGGAATGTGAGAGTGAAATGGAGACAAAAACGAGCTGACTGTGCAACGCGTAATTGAGAGTTTTGCATAGATTGGAGAATTGGAAGAAAAGGCAAATTACAGATTCAGATGGTCAGCCATTCATTCGCGTACTCGATCGGCTTCAAGTTCGCGTACGTTGTAGCATTTCATTGGTTCACACAAATTTGTATTGAGTTGCGTTCAAGCGGATGCGGAAGAAGTTCATTTGTTATCTCTAATGTAAGCGTTTCTGGAATTGGATTTACCGGCACTACTGCATTTGGCAAAGAGTTCTTCGGGCGTCTCTTTGAAAAGCGCCCAACATCGACATATTCATTCAATTCTCCTTCAACTTCAAAGAGCCGCAAGGATTCAAACCCAAGACGCCGATCCAGTGAGATTCACGGCTTCTAACTGAGTAAAGCTGCCTCCCAGGCAATCAAGGTTGGAGTTTAAGTCACAGCAACACAACAAACAGACACACAAAGCGAGGCCCGAGCAGGTTTGAGTCATTGATTTGAGTCATTAGCTGCACAAAATCATATAGACAAGGATTTGAGACTGACACGATGTGCCACACGATCCTAGCTAATGTTACCTTGATTTCATAACTATTTGTAAACAATTCCTCCAATGAATGTGCTGTAATCAACTTGAACAAGACAAGACCGACGATGATGACACAGGTTTCTGATGAAGCATTTGAACAAAAGATGAAAACTGTTCAACCAATTCCCCAACTCTACGATGCGACAAACGACAAAGAGATTTCAAATATTTTTATTTTTAACTTTCTATACTTTCAAATTTTCAATTTTTGAAGATAGCGGGCGTGCCAGGCTGCTTTGAGGTGGAGTGTCTTGATGTAGGAGACTCCGTGCTCCTGGGTCACGTAGAGCGCCCATCCGAGTTTCTTGTGGACGTGGCATCTGTACTCCACGAATGGAGTCTGCTGCATGAGTTCCTCGGCCTTGCGGAGGTACTCCTCCACGCCCATCCGCAGGCAGACCGCGTGCTTCGCAAAGTGGGACGCGAAGCAGAGCATCCCGTTGAAGAAGATCCTCGGCGGATGCCGCGCGAGGTGCTGCAGCGCGGTCTCCACGACGCTCCGGAAGTCGGCGACGAGGCTCGACAGAACGACTTGTTCGTTCTGGAGCATCCAGGCTTCTCCGGGGTTCGCGGCGCCGTTCGCCTTCAGCCGCTCGTGGACGAACAGCAGCGCGTTCTTCCACTGGTGGACGCTGCGAGGCGAGGGCGCGACCGGGTGGTGGATCGCTGCCTGGTAGACGACGGTGGTCCATTCCATGATCGTGGGGTTCACTTCGATCTCGTCCATCGCCCGCTTGATTCCGCGGATTTCAGGGATGGCGGCGGTGGAGAGGAGAGCGGCCGTGACGGGGCTCTTGGCGCACATCATCAGCTGCGTCTTCAGGCGCTGGAGTTCTTGTGGTTCTGAGTGGAATTCTGGCTGGCAGGCGGCCTGTTGTTGGTAGATTGGGGAGGACTGCATTCTGATGCTTTGATTCCAAGTTGTTTGATCTACTCGAGTAGCTTCTGAGCATAAATAGAGCCCCGCGCATTGGTTTTGCAGTGCATCCGCATTGCTTCCAGTTGCATTGGTTTTTGGGATTTTCACTGCGAGCGCCCATAACTTGATCCCAGATTTACTTTGTAAGATTCAATTGATTTCCTTCAACCTGTGGACAACAACCAACAAAATTCGAAGCTTCTCTCGGCGTTATGGTAGACGGCAGCAAGCTTGCGAGGGAGTAACTCTGTCTCGTACCTGGCCGCTCTGCTGCTCGAGATGATTGAGTGTTGCCTCGCTGACCAACTCGCATGTCTTCGTGTTGCCCTACAACGCGTTTCCGCTTCACTGCAAACCGCAGCCCTTATGTTAGCTGATCTTCATCGATTCGCTGATTTCTCATCATCAGCATCAGCGGACCACCCTAATTTATCACTCCACGACGAATCGATCATCAAAAATGGTCGTTTTTGCGTTCCAACTGTGTGCAGAAGTGGAACGCCGTCATAGTGACCTTTGTTTCGTTCGCTTTACACCCGTCGGGGCATATTTTTAGTTACGGTAATGCTGTCTTAAGCGCAATGCTCTTCAAAAGCGTCCTTTTCCTGCTATTTCTACTCCTCTCGGTGCGTGGATTGTGGTTCAAACTTGAAAGAGATCGACCGCTTTACGAGTATGCGCTCCGCTTGCGTGAGCATCAGCGATCCGCGACCGAGAAGACCACTCTGAGCACGCTGTTGGCTCCGACGAAGGCTACTACTACGTCTACCACAACGCCAGTGCCAGCGCGACCAGTGGAATGCTTCGTTCTGAGCCCAGGAAAGCAGTTTGCATTGACTGTCGCCTTTGTAGTCACTGTTCTGCTCTGCTGGTTGATCCCGTCGCCTCTGGTAAGTTCGGAACGCCGCTGAAACATCGTTTAAACATAACTTTTGAAGCAAATGAACTTTGATAACACATCGCAAGTCCAACCTGACGATCTTCTAGTCGGATCTGAACATGAAAGGCTTCTCACAAAGACCGAAGAAACACAATAACTCTGCTCAGATTCTTCATTTATTAAAAAATTAAATTTATTCATTTGTACATTTGTACAGTAAACCACCATCTCTATGATGGTGGGGCCGCTGCCTCCTTCTGGTGATGTCGCTTGATTGCTCTTCCGCCGTAGAGACCTGAAAAGTGATGGTTATTTCTAAAGTCAAACAAGCACGACTGCAAATTGTCCCCGGCAGGTTCACTCACCTGCTACAGCACCGCCGACAGCAGCGGCGACTCCTGCAATTGCCGATCCAGCAGCAATTCCAATCGGACCACCCAGCGCGACGCCCCCAAATGCAGCAGCCAGCAGTGGGTACTTTGCGCTCTTCGCCGCAACAGCCTTCTTCAGTTGTTGTTGACCATGTTGGACGTGTTGGTGCGATCGTTCGATATGCTCTTCAATGCTGTCAACCATGTCATGCTGTGTCTGTAAAGGTCATCTGGTGAAAGATAGCATTATAAAAGTTCAGACTTACATGAACAAGCCTCGCCAGATCCTCCATCACGTAGTTCAGGTCCTCGATATCCCTCTGCAGACATTTGTGAGCGTCAGCGTCCATTTTCCGTTGCTCCAACTCCAATTTTAGATGCTCCGTTTCCTTTTGCTTCTGCGACTTGTACCCGTAGGTGTGATTCTCGTTCAGCTCATTCTCGTAGAGTTTCTCGTAGTCGATGACTGCGTTGGCCGCCGCCTCCATCGCAGGTTTCTGTTCTTGAAGGATCGCGTTTAGGGAGTTCACAACGCTTTGGATTTGCAGGCGAACCGGCTCTATTCTGACGTCGAATTGGTCTTGATCCTCAGTGGAGATTTGAGATCGGAGGGCGAGGATCTGCTGGAGCCCTGCGACCAGTTGGTCGATTAGACGTTTCGCACTGTGCTTCTCTGCTGCGGCTTGCGCTTGGTCGCCGCTCGTTTCAGACTGAAAATAGACAAACTGAACTACTGATTTGACTCAAATATCTCAGAATAACTAGTGTCCGCCATGCCCTAAGTTTCGTCACGAACGCTTGCGACCGATCATGCGCGACTCAAGTGTTCCAGCACGATACTCATTAAGACAATAAATGTGTTTTCTAAACTAACAAATCAATCACTTACCGATACGATCCTTTGGTAATGGCCTCGCAGATCGCGGACGTTCATGCTCGCCATGCGTTCAAAACGTTCGACGATCATAGACGCACGGACCCAATCCATTGCCGCCATCTTCTTGTAACTGAAAATTGTGCATAAAACGTTTGCAAATGCTTACTAGCAGCAAAAAGTAAATGGAAACGACGATTTCGCAACGTCACACACACAAACAGATCAAATCAATTTACGGTGCACACATCGGCGCACAACCACCCGTACGCTTTATCGCAGAATATGGAAAGCAAAACAATGAAATCAATAAGCGATGCAATGTCAGTTCTATTCTTCTTGTTCTATTCTCTCAAGCTTTGCAATGATTTCGAGGTTTTCTTCTATGTTCGACTTGATTTTAGCATAATCTTCCTCCGTTCCAGCAAGCAGTTCCTTTTCGTAGTTTAATTTTAGCCGCAACTCGGCTATTACTTGCTCAATCGGTATCGGAATGAATTCTGCTGGTTCTAAACAATCAATATTTATGATAAAAAGCTTGCTAAATTAAGGCCTACCGAATATCCTAGCAGGTGCACGAACAATGGCATCAACTCCCATTACCTCTACGACATCAGTCTCTGCAAGATTTCTGCCAGGTCGTTGCAAGCCATTCCTGACGCGCTTCAACAATCTAAACACAAATTTTAGACAACAGCCATAGAGTTCAACAGTACCTGGTGCTTTCTCACACCTTTGCTGATCTGCTCACGTTCCCAGCGAAGAACCTCTTCTTCTTCTGAGCCCGACTCCGTCTCATCACCCTGTTCTGTTGCTAAGAAGTTGAACTGCAGCTCGCGACGCTTCTTCTCCTCCTCTAGCATCTCGTTCTTCGAGGAATAGAATTGCCCGTGATCGTCGTCCTCTTCATCCGACCCACTTTCCGGCTCACGTTCTTCTTCCAGCTCCTTTTGACCACTCAAGAGCATAAATCCGTCGTCGTTTTCGGTATTCTGAATCATGCCCTTGCGCATTTGTTCGCGTTTCTTCCTGGCTTCATACACAGCGTGCGCATCGGGAATGTCTACAGATGATTACGGTATGTAAGGCCATAAATATGAACAAATTACCTTGATACGAGTTGAGAAGTTTTCCTTTGATTTCCACTCCCTGACCAACTCTTCTTCCTCGTGAATAACCATCTCTTCATCTTCTTCTTCTACTTCTTCTATTTCCTTTTCAGGAACTTTCGAAACCGGCAGCGATTCAGAGTTTGTAAATCTCACATTGTCAAATTCCGTTTTCTGAGTTTGAATTTCAGATTTTTCTTGAGCTTTCCGCGCTAGTTTCTCTCGTCTTTTTCGTGCGTCCTGCTTCTTCACTTCGAATTCTGTGACGTCGACACCTAAACTAAACAATCGCATTGCAGATCTGCTTCATTTTAAATTGTGAAAATTTGTGTAAATGAAAACAAAAATAAAAGAATTGGAAACTGAAATTCACCTACCCTCGTCGTCGCAAAAACTGAGCAAAGGCTTAGCATCACCGTCCGTTGTCGGAGGAGGAGGAGATAAGGAGAACACCTTCGTCCGAGTCGTGACGAACTCGTTGACGTTGACCGCGGTTCTTTGGCTTCCGAAACATTTCTGATCGGCTCTGAAAGATGGAACCAGATGCATATGAGAGCGTAATAGCGTCAAAGAGTTGCGATAAAACAGATTCCCCGCCAAATATTCATGAATACTGATCAAACAACGTTACAGAAAGATGCCTCGCATCTTGCAGGTCGGAAGATCGACAGACTGCTACCATGAATCAAGAATCGTCACTAGATTCACCTACGGCAGATCTACGGCCTCGAGGAGGCCGCAAATCTACCACTAGATCTACGGCCTCCTCGTGCGCGGCAAGCACCATTCATTTCGTTTTCCCTCAAACTGTGTTCTTCTCTCAAATCAAGCGATTCTCATCAGAAACTCCATGAGCATTCCGCCGCTGTTCATCAATTCCACACGAAATGAGGATTTCGCCGTAGAGTTTGAGACCGAGTGCGGTCCCGCAACGGCGCAATTGCGAACTGAAGAATTGAACAGTTCGCAGGTTCGATTTTCGAATTGGTTGTTAATGGAAAATCGAGGGGAAGTTTTCTCCATCTTGCTTGTTAGTTCAAAAGCGGTAATTTCGAAAACTTATTGATTTTTAGTACGATTTAACGATTTAACGATTGTGTGTTATTTGATCGTGTTGTTATCGGTGGTTAGACATTTGAGTGGAATATTCTAATCCGTCGAACAGAATCCGGATTCCCCAGTCGAAGTTTTCCTGGGTTGAGCATAAAGCAGTCGAAGCCTGTCCTGCTATATCAGTCGATAGGTATCCTGATACGCACCAGTCGATTGGATCCTGGTCAGCCTAGGGGGGCTTATCATTTGGCAGGCGACCGCAGTGTCCCGCAATATACCGAGGTATACCGAGAAAATTGGAAAGCACGTGGCGCGTTATTGGCTGTAGTTAGTCGCGTCGTGCTCCCGTTACCGAAGCCATACATTCAAATTTAATTCTATCTCCGTT